>LPNX010298400.1:502092-579204 GCA_001517045.1 Pseudotsuga menziesii
TTTATAGAAAATAACTCTCAATCTAAATGGTAGAGTCTGGTTTCATTCTGAGGCAGAATGTAAATTTGTAATTTTGGAAACTTCAAAACCCGTTTTCCCTATGTAGGGAGGGCTTCGTTACCATCTCTTATTTGTAAATCTCATTGAAGGCATTAGAAGGAAGTTTCTTATTAAAAAAAAAGGCGATATTTGTAAAGCTTTAGAATTGACATATGTCTTAGGTGTTTTTCTTCTACTGTCAACTGTATGCAAGATAAGAACAATTATCCCTGGTAGAATAAATACCATGTTTAAGAACTACTTTTACCCATTCCAAAATAACATTTACAAACAATTTGCAAAATGAAACCCTCAATTTGACAATAAATTTATAGTAATTCAAAGAAACAATAGTTCCACTATCAAATCTATGCAATACAACGTATATTTGTTGTAAAATAATAACAAACATTGTATAAATCACAAATAAGCAACTTGTAAGTAAATACTAAATTTTTAAAGATTCAAGATTAAAATTCCAATTGCAAGAAGAAGATAAATTTAGAGCCATGGGAATACCAAGAAAAGAATTGGTTACCACAATGAATATTGAAAACAATTAAGTAGAGTAAAGGAATACCTGCAAATTTGACAAAGTGGCAAAACCTCTGTTGCAAAACATGTGGTGTAAACGAAAGGGAAGCAAGAGAAATACAAGCAAAATCCAAACAGTACCAAATATTGGTTACTTGAAGCTTTGTATAAATGTGTAAAGCCAAGGTGGTGCAACATCAAACCCGATAAATCGTGAATTGTGACAAGATATTCGAGATCCTGATAAGCTGACCCACAATTAAGATATAGTGTCATGTCTGAAGCAAATGACAAGCTTTCTTGCATTAATGGAGCAACACCGCATTGATGAATCATTAACATAGAGTATTCATGTCAATTAAGGGACATCAACGAAGTGTTCTTCATCAAATCGAGCAGGAGTGAAACAAAACTGCGACCAAATTGACCCAACAAACTCTGAGCCTAAACCCACAAAATCCCTTGATCAAATTGATCCCACAAAATCTGAGCCGAAACCCACAAAATCCCTCAGATTGAAACTTTTGAAAAAACCTTGGGCTCACATCTTGGCAAAGGCTATGCCCAATTCAAAGAAATGAACTGCAATGTAGGACACTAGCAGAAAAGATGGGTCTGTCAATCCAGAAATTTGGCCAAAAAACGAAATGGACCACCAAACGTGCATGAAAAAATGCAGTGAAACCAAACGACGACTAAATTGACCCCACAAAATATGAGCCTAAACCCATAAAATCCCTCGGACTGAAACTTTCACAAAATCCTCGTCCTCAAATGTTGGCAAAGGCTATGCCTAATTCAAAGAAACGAACTGCAGTGAAGGACACTGGCAGAAAAGATGGGCCTGTCGATCTAGACATTTGCCCAGAAAATGAAATTGACCACCAAAAAATCTGTCAGAACACAAGCCCATCAATCCATTCATGCACATGATCACTTGTTTAGGCTCAGAGATAAAATTCTAGTCAAAACATGCAAGCCACTTGTGAGCAAAACACCTTATACATCTGTCAACTCGCATGTGAAACAAAAACCAGTTAACATGAGAATTAATAGATCCGCAAGAGAAAGGTGTAAGGAAATAAATAGATCCACAATGACACGGTGAAGATCTGCACTTGATCTAAGACCAACGGAAAAATAAGAAGCCGCAAAGATCAACGATAAAGAATGAGTTCCACAATGCGAAGTTGCAAAATTTTTAAAGGTGGGGAAACTTGAATTGCTGAAGAAAAGTTGCGAGAGGAAAAATGCAGAGGCCTGTATTTGGAAAATTGGAAAGGAGGATTCGCAATCCATAATCTGAACGCAGAAACGACCATTGCGGCCGCAAGTTTGCAAAAGTCCATTTTTGAAAACTGAGAATTGCAAACCCACAATTTGCAAGCCGCAATTGCAGAAAGATAATTGCGAAAAAGGAAATTTTTGGAAACAGAGTTGCGGAACCAGAACTGCCTAAAGAGATTTGCGGAAATATGTATTGCAGAAAAGGAGCCCGTGGAAAGGAGATTGCGGAAAGGATCTTGTGAAAGGGTAATCTGCGGAAACTGAGTTGTGGAAACTCAATTGCGAAAAATTTGAGTTGCGAAAAAACTGAGGTTGTGGATAGCCTGGTCTCCACCTGCTCTCCTTCCATTGCGATGAAAAATGATCAAAGCGGTTTTGTCACAGAGGCACTCCCTTGTTCCAGACGCTGCAAAACCCATCGACCCTGTGACATCTCAGATGGTGAAAGAAGAAGATGTTGATCTGTATGATGTATTAGTCTGTTTTTTTATTCGTTTGCTTCTTTCTACGGAATGGGGACTGTATCTCTGACAAAATCCTATGAAAACTAACAAAATACTGTGTTAATTACAAATGAACTGGGAGTACAACTTCTCTGACAAAGACATGTAACTTTTGTAGCTACCATTTGTTAAAGCGACGAGACACAACCCCCAGTTGGGTGTTCTATTGAAATGGTATTCACCAGATGGCAATAAGAGATAAGACAACAGAGTCCTCGACTCAAGAAAAACCCCAGATGGATCACGAGACATTTGTTTAACTACCATTCACCAAATCGACGACACAAGTGTCGATTTGCAATTAGATGGAGCAATGAGGAATCTCTTGAGGCTACGTATCCATTATGTAACGCCTTCGACGGAATTAGTTCCTATATGCCTAGGAGAGGTGGCATTTGCCTCCCTCACCTATAGGGATCTCATCCTATCCTTTTTCCAAGTCATCTCTTGAGTTCTAGGCCTATAAATGGAGCCTTCAAGAAGAGAGTAAAGAGAGGCCAAAAAAAGCATCCTTATGATGCTAGTTTGAAATCTAAATCATAGGCAAAGTAGAGGTAGCTTATGTTTGGAGAGGTCTTCATAGTTATAGGAGATTGTAGACATTCTTGTTGAGACAGAAGCCATCGACATCAAGGATTTTGGTTGTACTTCTTTCTCATCCATATATTAATACAAAGACATTTCCATTTCATGTATTTGATTGAAATGTTTGTAATTAAATATTATTGCATTCCTTGATCACCAATATGGATACTCAATTACCATGATGCTCTCATCCTTTTGTTTGTCTTGTGATCTATTTTGCAGATACTGAACCGTTGCAAGGACTTTCTAGAGAGAAGACAAGCAGATCTCAGGCTGAGGTATATTGTGCTTTAAGTTGATTGATTTTATTATTCATGGAAATGATATGTTGCTGTGTCTTTTTGTTTTGTAGTTGCGTTTTACATTGTAGAGGAACAAGCAGTGTCAGCACTGGTTGAGAATTCCTGATAACAAATTCTACCTATGTAAACTATTGTAACACCAGATATTATTATTGTGAATGATACTATAAATTCCTGAGCAATACTTGTCTGTTTCCTGTGTGGTTTGTTTTGTTCAGTTTGTATCTTCATTCTCCATTCTTTTGCTGCAAACATTATTAGAACTATCTGCTTGAAGATCTAAATGGAATTCAAATTCTAATAAAAGGGAAGTTCAATCTTCAAGTAATCCTTATGAACAATTGGTGCAATAGGATTAAAATGTTGATAATTTATTTTCAACATATTTCCATTATGCATATCTCAAGGTCTTTCAACAAGGAAGCCGATCGATTATCGAAAGCAGTTGTAAATTGTGAATTTGGATCTTTCAACAAGGAAGCTGCCTGGAGGACCACCACCACCGCCTTCCGGAGGACCCCCTCCCTCGGGTGGCCCACCTCCCCATGGAAATTTTAGAAATCAACAACCTTTTCAACAAGCTTCGGGGGCATCTTCCATACCCATCTATCAATCCGCATACAGTCTTACTGGTCAGCAAATGCCCTATCAGTATTACCAGTATCCACAACCAAATCAACAACTACCATTTCTGGCTACTTTAGATCTACCACATTTGTCAATATTGATAAATGACCCGATCCATTACGACCCCTCTTGGCCTGCCATTCCTGTAAAGCTACCTTCAGATGTACCCAACTTTGATGGTAAACCCAGTGAAGATCCAAAAAACCATGTGATGACATTTCACTTATGGTCTTCATCCAATTCTTTGATGGATGGATCAATCCGTCTAAGGCTTTTTCAAAGAACCCTCACTGGTATTTCCACAAAGTGGTACATCGAGTTACCACAACACTCTTTTTAGGACTTCAATGGCTTATTAATGGTGTTTTTAACACACTTTCAATTGCCAATCCGATATGAAATAGGTACATACCTTTTGACTTCGTTTCAAAAAACCACGTCAACTCACATGTTCGATCATATCCATGAATGGAGATGAAGACGAAGGTTAATTAAGGCCCCCATATCTGATCAGTTGCTTGCTGATTGGTTCACAAAGTCTTTACTTCCGCCTATTGCTAGAGATGTTTCCATGGGAGGCACTGTTACTGAGGAGCAAGCTATTAGCCGCGCTCAGTACCTATACTTGGTTTACTCCCAGTCAGGTACTCTGTATGATCTGATTCCCCATGCTCCTCGACCTACAACTTATCCATCAAGACCCACAACTGAACCACTTGCTGATGGCATACTTGGTTCAGTTCAAACACAAATGACAGAAAAATCTTCTAAGAAACAANTACGTCAAATCAACCAACACCATCTACCAAACCTGCACCTTCTCCTATTGCTTTTGCTGAAGTAAATGCGATCCAATCAAATGAATCTTCTAGTGGAAAGAAGAAAGGAAAAAATAAATCTAAAAAACCCGATAATCAACAGGAAGGAAACAAAACACAAAACTCAGATGCTGATTCAAAAGGTAAGCGAAAGGTAAAATTTCCTTGTTTAATTTGTGGAGGTGACCATTTTACAAAAGAATGTCCTCGTCGTGAGGAAGTTAGTAATTTTTTGAAAACTTCACCCACCCCAGCAGTGTTGAAAGATCCTTTCCCTCCCCAACAGCAGTTAATTGATCATAAGTCCTTAAACGAAACTTCTTCGTCCACGAATGAAGTTCGAATGATGTCTAGTGAAATAGATAATTTAAACACAAGGTCACACAGTTATGACCCTCCTCCGGAAAATAAACCTAATGATGTTCCATCTGAAAAACCGTCAACTTCCACACCTCCTCCTAATAATGGTCTTCATATTGAAAAATCTATTCGAGAAGCAATTTTCCGTCCACCAAAGGGTACTCTACGTAAGTCCATAATCAATCCTAACGCTCGTGCAGCCCAATATTATAATATTGTCAAAGATTTGGCCCAAGCACCTTGCGCTATGTCAGATTTAGAGGTACTTCAAATCTGCCCAACTCAACGAAAAAATTTGCCTACTGCCCTTGGAGCTATGGATCCTGAGAGTAGTAATATCATCACTTTCAAACTGGATGATTTCAAGATGAGACTCTCACATTAGTTAGCTTTCCAGATCGCTACCAATATTGCTGGAAAGACTATCCTTCTTACTGTTTTGGACGAGGGTGCCTCTACATTAGTTATGTCTTTAGCTTGCTAGAGAGCCATTGGTGCTCCAGAAATCAACCGTTCACCTACCACCCTTAAGGCTTTTGATGGTCGCAGCTTTCAACCCTTGTATGGATTACTACTTGCCATCCATGTTGAACTGGGGGGCAAGTCAGTCTCCATTCATATTGAAGTCGTCGACACACCTTTGGATTACAACTTACTCCTAGGTCATGACTGGTTTTATGCTATGCAAGCTGTAGCATCAACCGTTTTTCGGATTGTCCAGTTCCCATTACAAGGAAAGATTGTTACTATTGATCAGTTAGATTTCATCACACCTAGTGCCATTACAAATGATGCAAATAACGTTTCGCTCCTGAATACCCCATAGTATAAGGATGTTGGAGTAGGTCTTATCAAAGATTCTTCACTAATGGGAGTCTTTCCCTCATCTGATCCTCGTCCTGATTTGCAAACTGCATCTATTAACATGATTTCTACCTCTCATGCTGACAAAGGAAAAGCAATTGCTGATGAATCAACATCCTTATCGCCTTTCGAGGAAATTTACAATGCAATCCAAGATACCAGTGATTCCCCCATCAATGACCATTTGTTGGTGGCCTCAGACCGCTATCACATGCCATACTGGCTCAAAACCCCCCCATCTCTAAATTATATTTCACACACTTCCTACAAAAGAATCTATTATGGAAGTTATGTCGTTAGAGGATATGCCTTGGGAAGATTATCATCACAGATCTTCTTTCCTCCCCCCTTGCCATATGGTAGAAGACCACTTCACCTCTACGGTTTCATCTGATATAGTCCTCAACCCTCAGTCTCCGATCCTCACTCATAGTGTCGATTCTGAAGGAAATTTATACAACATTACAAAAACTATGCCTGTAGACATATCAGTGAAACCTGGAGTTTCCAAGAACATTTTCATCAGACAGAACTCTTCACCTGAAGAGGTTCAAACATACACGATCCTTTTCAAGGAGTTTAGAGATGTCTTCGCATGGAAATATGAAGAAATGCTAGGGATTGATCCCTCTATCGTTGTTCATGATATCAAAACTTATCCTGATGCCAAGCCCTTCCGTTAGAAACTATGACAGGTCCATCTAAGAAAAGCAGCTGCTATTAAAGAAGAAGTTGAGAAACTTCTTAGGGCTGGTTTCATTTACTCCGTAGCATTAACTGAATGGGTGTCCAACATAGTCCCTGTGAACAAAAAATAGGGTACTATTAAGGTTTGTATCGATTTTAGGGATTTGAATCGAGCTTGTCCAAAAGACAACTTTCCCAGTCCTTATATCGATCAAATAATCGATAACTACGTCGAAAGCGTTATTTTTTCCTTTATTTCCGACTATAATCAGATTGAGATTCTCCCGTGAGACCAACACAAGACAACATTCATTTTCCCTTGGGGGACTTTTGCTTATCGTAAACTTCCTTTTGGTTTAAAGAATGCTGGTGCGACATTCCAACGTGCCATGTCATATGATTTTCATGACATTAAATATGTTGTGGAACCCTATCTTGATGACCTTCCTGCTCACTGTAAGTAGCGGGATATTCATGTCGATCATTTGAGAGTTGTGTTTATTCAATGCCGTCATTTTAATATTCGTCTAGATCCCCATAAATGTGTTTTTTGTGTAGAAGCTGGTCGACTGCTTGGTTTTATTGTTTCAAAAGATGGCATCCGAATAGATCCCTTGAAAATTGAATCTATCTTGGCCGTACCTACTCCCACGAATATCACTGAACTCCAAAGTTTGCAAGGGAAGGAAAACTTTCTACGTCATTTCGTATATAATTATGCAGAAAGGACACATGGTTTCATGAGGTTGCTTAAGAAAGATACCCCTTTTGTCTGGGATGATGTCACACAATGCGTGTTTGATAATCTTAAACATGCACTTACCCATGCACCAGTGTTGCAACCACCAAATTATGCTAAGGATTATTCCTTGTATCTGGCTGCATCCTTGTCTACTATAGGCATGGTCCTTGTTTAAATAGATGAACATGACCAAGAACATGTGATTTATTACGCTAGTAAGAGTCTTCTCGACTCTGAAAGTCTATAATCACATGTGGAGAAGCTTGCTCTGGCCATGGTCATCGCGGTCTAGAAGTTTCGTCATTATATTTTACTCCGCACCACCACTGTTTACGCGGATTCCAACCCGATGTACTACGTTCTTACACGTCAAGTTCTTGGGGGCAAATACTCTCGTTGGATCGTAATTCTCCAACAGTTTGAGCTAGAATTCACCAAAAGTACTTCCAAGAAGTCCCTCATTTTTGCAGAGCTTATATGTGACCTTCCTCGTACTACTGAGACTACAGAGCCCTTTGATTCATTGCTCGATAAATCATTATTTGTCATTAGTACGACCGATCCATGGTACAAAGATATCATTTTGTATCTCCAGACCTTACGATACCAGCCTACTACCTCTCGAGACGAACATCGTCATATTCACCACCATGCCAAAAGCTATCTTATTCTGAATGATACCCTATATCATCGTGGTGTTCAATATATCTTACAATGTTGCCTTACACACAAAGAGGCTGAGATTGTTCTGAATGATTGCCATGCTGGAGCTTGTGGCAGTCATCTCTCTGGGTTGGCTACTGCCCAAAAAATATTGCGTCTTGGGTATTTCTGGCCTTCTATTTTCAAAGATTGTATTGAAACAGTCAAGAAATTCCCACTGTGTCAGATGTTCACTTCCAAAAAACGCACACATCCAACTCCACTTCATCCCGTTGTAGCAGTTGTCCCCTTTGCAAAATGGGGCATAGACTTCGTGCACTGTAGACCTACCTCAGCTGGGGGGTATGGCTACATTATTGTGGCCGTAGACTATTTTACAAAATGGGTTGAGGAAATGCCCACATATGCTGAAGATGGTAAGACTGCTGCACTATTCTTATTCAATCATATCATTGCTAGATTCAGGATTCCTAGGGCCATAGTGACCGATCATGGATCACATTTTCAAAAAAAGACTATGGTAGAGCTTAGTGTAAAATTAGGGTTTCATCACGATAACTCTACACCTTACTATCCTCAATCCAATGGCCAGGTTGAGGCTATAAACAAAGTATTAAAAACAATGCTTCAGTGGATGGTAGGGAAAGCCAAGTCAAATTGGCATTTACAACTTTTCTTTACACTCTGGGCATATAGGATTACTGTCAAAACTTCCATCGGTTTTACACCTTTTCAACTGGTATACAGACTGTAAGCTACTCTCTCGATAGAGTGTGAAATCCCTTCTTTAAAGCTTGTTGTTGAACTTTTTCCCAACACTACTATAGATGAATAAAGATTCCTGTACCTAAACAAACTTGATGAAACTCGACGTGATGCTGCCTTAGCTAATGAGGCACATAAACGAAGAATGAAAGTTCAATATGACAGGTGTCCAAGCCTGTTCCTTTAATGAAGGAGATCTGGGATTGACCTATGACTAGAAAGATGACCAGATGGGGGCAGGAAAATTTGAGTCTATGTGGCATGGGACCTATATTGTCAGTCGTGTTTTAGAGAAAGGAGCATATGAATTGGTTGATTACGACAAGATACCTTTGGGAGAGCCCCGAAATGAGCTCTACCTCAAAAGATACTATGCATAGGTCATCTAGCATAGGGTCTTTGTAAATATTGTTTATAGTTTGTTGTGTGTCTTAAGCTTTGAGAGGTGTGTCTTTTGTGTCATTTAAAATGTGTTTTTTCATAAAACCCTACTTATGCATGTCTTTTGTTTGATGGACAGATGACTTCCTTCATTGGTTTTGCTGATGGTGCTCATCGATATACACTTAACCTTGCATTAGCAGCTTGGGTACTGTACTCTCCTACAAATGATCTGGTGAGTTCAGGGGGTATTCTTTTAGGTCCCTCCACCAACAATCTGGAGAAATATCAAGCCGTGATCGGATTGTTAACGAAAGCCCTAGCTAATGATGTAAGGGAAATTAGGGTTTTCCTAGACTCTGAACTAGTTGTTCAATAGCTTGACCGAGTCTACACCATTTGAAATCCCCTACTTCTTTGTACTTTCCGAAGAGTTAGGTTGTTAGAGAGGTATTTTGAGCAAGTTACATATCATCACATTCCGAGATATTTAAATGTTGTGGCAGATTCCCTAGATAACTATGTCTTGGATTGTCATATTGCTCATAGTTAAAAGTCCATTTCAAACATAAAAACACATGTAAATTCATAAGTAGATAAATCATTCCACACATCACATTTCCACACACAATTGTAAATATAAAAGTTTGTCATATATATATATATATATATAAAGTTGTAGCACCCAAATACAAAATTTCGGCTGAAGCATCTCTAGCTTCCAGTGCTCGTTCAGGACCATAAAAAGTTTAGAATACATATACAGAGGGCAAAATCAGAAGCTTCGAAGATTTCAGTAATACATATACAAAAAGTGAAAATCAAGCAGACTAATCCTCCTGATGCCCATGGTAGCATGCAATGGCTTGGGCCACTCTGCGGAGTAGCCTAGAGAACCGTCCAGAGACCCCTGTAGTATGGCGCTGATAACACCTAGGTAGCTCATCAGTGGTCATGTCAGGGATACCCACAGTCAAGTGTTGTAGGTTCTCCTCGAGATCTCCAAGCTCTTCCTCAGCTTTGGAGTGGTACACCATCATATCCTTGGTACCCGCTCGCCTAGCAATAGGCGACATCCCAACTGGACAGACGGACCCAATGTCTGCATGAAAAACATTTTTATCTCAGTACTACAGAAAATAAAAATGAAATAAATATAAAATTTCAAAAAACATAAGTGGATAATGTCTTCTTACCTCAGTCATCCCACACTTCGCCCTCAGGTAAGACTAGCTTCGGGTCATTTTGAAAGTATGCCCCCTCATAGGCATAGTCCTCCACTATAAGTAACTGGTTTCTCAACTAGAGAAAGAATCCAGAACCGTAAGTGACTTTAGGTCCTCCGCCTCCAAGGCGAGTTATGGCTGTCACCCATGCAAGCATACTCGGATCGTCAGGATCAAGTCTGGTAATAGTCACTTAGGGCCTCATGTGAGGTACCCGCTGTAAAATAAAGGACACTACCACTGCTCCGTAACCAAACTGCTTCAGCATTTGTCTTTTGCACTTGTTTAGTTGATTCTTCAGACACGCCAGCATGCCTTCACACCAGTTGAAGACAATAGGATCCATGCACTGCAAATCATATAGCTAATGTGATCTACTGGTAAGGTGAGCAGCCCTAGTACCTGCCACCTTTTCGATGGTATACACTACTATCCTCAAGGAGAGATCCACTAGAGACTTGACTTGCAGCTTGCCCGATTGGGAATCTGTACCCAGTGAGCAATGCTGAGCAATAATATCATCAAAGGAGCCTTCTCCCCCTCGCGCTCCAGATAGAACTACAGGGATTCTTCGCATAGACAAACAGGTTAGAAAATAAATATCCTTGATCTCTATAGGTAGGATATGGAATCCTACCACAAAGTGTTCCTGGTCGGGATCCCACATGTCTATGATGTATTCTAGCAGTTGGACATGGGCTTTCATTCTAGGTATCTGGAAATACTTAAGAAGCCCGCAGTTCCGTAAAGCCTCGATGGTGGCTGGCTCATTTGCAGCCTGGTTGTCTGGGACTTCATGCTCCCTTTCCTTCCAAATTACCATGGTATACCTGTAACATGCCAATTTTGTAGCTAGAAAATATGTCGTGGTTAAAAGGAAGAAAACTAAATAAAATGACAAAGTACAAAGCAAGAAGGAAAATATGAAAAATTATTTTTAGATGGTTAGGGTTTTAATTTGTTTCTTTACCCCTTGCGGCGTTGTTTGCCTTTGCGTACAGAGCACCGCGGCGCGTCTGCTTGTGGTGTGCAGACCATCAGGTGCCTATCTGCTATGGACAGAGCGCCGTCGGGGGCGCTGATCGATGGCCAAAAACCTTAAAAAGAATAAAATTTTTGCGTTCTAATGTGGTTCAAAACTCCTATTGGGACGGTTAATCCTCTATCCTATCATTGCCAAAGGAGAATCTATCATCTATCTTGCTTTTTAACCATAAAAAACATTTTAGGAACTTGAATTTAAACAATGCAAAAGAGACAAAATGACATTTATTGGACATAGAAAGAGAAAAGGATCGAATGCTTACCTCTTCTATGGAGAATGAAGCAACAATGACGTGGAATACTCTTTCCAAATCACCAGAAGAACTCTTGCTATTAAAGCCAACTTCCAAAACTCAACAAATGGTGAAAAACAAGTGGTAAAAATAGCTTACCTACCCTTTCTATTTATAGAATGTTTCAAGAGTTTTCAAAAATACATTGTAATTTATTTAATTTTGAAATCCAAATTATTTTGGTAAAAGTGGGTTTTTATTTTTTACTTTCTATAGTTTTGAAAAAATGACTTTTGATGGTGTTTTTTGAGTTTTTTTCAGGTGAATATTGGGTCATGGTTATGATTTAAGCTATTTTTGTCTTTTTCGAGCTCAGAGTAGAACTGAAAAAGTACTGAGCGTCATTCACACTTTTTACATGCTCATTAAAATTCCAGTAGAAAGGTGTTGAGTATACTTTTTTGCTTTTTCAGACTCGTAAAAAGTGGATTATGAAAAAGGAACCTAGTTTGGGAGTTATATTTAAGCTCTTTTCAGTCTCCTCAAAATACAACAAGATTGCCTAGCGAACTTGTTGCGTTCACGCTTGTAAAAGAATCAGAACGGTCGACTAGTCGGGGGTAGGTGATCTCTTTTTTCAGACCGACTGGCCTTATTTATGAAAAAGCACTTTTTTGGAGTTTTCTTAGTCATTTCAGACTCTCTAAACATGAAACGACAAATGAGTTTGCTTTCATCGGACTCGTAAAATTACATGATGAAAGACCCTATTTGGGAACGAACCCCTCCTTTCCTAGGTTTGTGAAAAATATGAGGATGGACTCATCACTTGATGAGTTTAAACGAGTGTTCGTTACCCTCTGTGGACTCATAAAAACAAAAAGAGGCACTCACCTTTTCAGGTGGGGAAATTAAAGGAAAGGGGAATGGTTTTCATTTGTTTATATGGCAATACTCTATAGTCTACCTTTGAACATGGCACCTGTCTGCATTTGCATATTTGAACAATTAGGTTTTTCAGCTTGTCCCCGAGTCGATCCACTTTTGTGAGTCACTTTACTCATTTGACTCAATTCAAAGAATGCTTTGTCAAATTCCTTGCATTACACCTAGTTCTATTCTCCTTTAAGTCAAACCTTCCAAGTCAAGTGTCATGCCATAAAATTGTTCAAAGGATGTCTCTCCCAGATTCATAACTCATCAGTAACTTCACTTGTCCTTAAGAGTGAGTCATTGTCTGAGTCATTCCGTTACTTCAAATCAAATTTTGTTCCCAATTTCGTGTCACTGATGTGGGAATTATCATGGCCCTCCTATGATAAGTCTATTTTTTGTCGACTTGAGATCATTATCTAGGAATTAGACCTAGAAACCTAGACAGTACCTTTGGCCTGCATGCCTCAATGGCAGGTTATCTCACTTTCGACATGAGTTTACATCATTGACTCTTGATTGAAAGATCTCATCGAGTGTTTGACTTCAAGTCCTTTATTCACATTCGATGGTATGTACTGAGATACCTTGGGGATCATTGATATCAATGATGATTACCCTTGCACTTGTTAACAGTTTACATTATTGACTGGTAATCAAGTGATTTCTACCATGTTCGACATCAAGACATTTTAATCACATGGTTATATTCATATCGTTTGGGCATCGGGATGAAGACCCTGAGTGGTTAGGCTTTCTCATCATCATTGCCTATGCTCAAGTTGCATTTGGAGATCATTTACAGTCATGACACGTATCCACATTGTCTGTTTGGTGGCTGTGTTCTATATCTGAGATTAAGAGGCATAGATCTACTTTGTATATCTCGTAGCTATGTCCTACTTCTTGTAGCAGTTATTCATGGATCTACAGTGTATCATTAGTAGCCATGACATGGTTATCATCATAGATCTGCAGTGTATTGGTCTGCAGCTATGATTGGGTTGGATAAAATCAGTTACTGGTCCTATATAAGTC
Source organism: Pseudotsuga menziesii (assembly GCA_001517045.1). Taxonomy (NCBI): domain Eukaryota; kingdom Viridiplantae; phylum Streptophyta; class Pinopsida; order Pinales; family Pinaceae; genus Pseudotsuga; species Pseudotsuga menziesii. Next base: position 515,724 of record LPNX010298400.1, read on the forward strand.
TATCTCTCTTTGCCTTTGTATTAGACCGAAAACCTGCAAAGTATTTCACCTATCACTTTCTTATAGATTCATACTTTGGGGGGGATTTTGTTGCATCTGGAAATCTCACATTGCTTAGCAGCCTCCATGAGAATTTCACTTTGCCCTTTAACCTCCCAGAAATCCTGTCATGAGTCACCTTGGTCACTTTTTTCCTTGACCTAGAGGGGGCGACGCTTTTTGGTGTTTTCCACAGAGTGTCGCCGACGCCTGACGTAGTTGAGCAAAAGGCGTCGTTTTCCCTCTTCTTTGGCAAAAATCCTAGGTCGACACTCCTGACAGTTCTGCTAAAAGCGCAGGTGGTCAGTAAAAATAAAAAATAAAAATGTTTCTAGAAGCTTATGTACGAAAGCCTTCATGGAATTAGTTACCTTATGCCTGGGAGAGGTGGCATTCACCTCCCTCACCTATAGGGATCTCATCCTATCCTTTTTCCAAGTCATCTCTCGAGTTCTAGGCCTAGAAATGGAGCCTTCACGAAGAGATTAAAAGAGGCCAGAAAAAGCATCCTTGTGCTGCTAGTTTGAAGTCTGAATCATAGGCAAAGTAGAGGTAGCTTGTGTTTGGAGAGGTCTTCATAGTCATAGGAGATTGTAGACATTCTTATTGAGACAGAAGCCATCGACATAAAGGCTTTTGGTTGTACTTCTTTCTCATCCATATATTAATACAAAGACATTTCCCTTTCCTATATTTGATTGGATTGTTTGTAATTAAATATTATTGGATTCCTTGATCTCCAATATGGATACTCAATTACCATGATTCTCTCATCCTTTTGTTTGTCTTGTGATTTATTTTGCAGATACTGAATCGTTGCAAGGACTTTCTGGAGAGAAGACAAGCAGATATTAGGCTAAGGTATATTGTGCTTTATGTTGATTGATTTGATTATTCAAGGAATGGATATGTTGCTATGTCTTTTTGTTTTGTATTTGTGTTTTACATTGCAGAGGAACAAGCAGTGTCAGCACTGGTTGAGAATTCCTGATAACAAATTCTACCTATTTAAACTATTGTAGCACCGTATATTATTATTGTGAATGATATTGTAAATTCCTGAGCAATACTTGTCTGTTTCCTATGTGGTTTGTTTTGTTCAGTTTGTATATTCATTCTCCATTCTTTTGCTGCAAACATTATTAGAACTATCTGCTTGAAGATCTAAATGGAATTCAAATTCTAATAAAAGGGAAGTTCAATCTTCAGGTAATCCATATGAACAACTGGTGCAAGAGGACTAAAATTTTGATAATTTATTTTCAACATATTTCCTTTATGCATATATCAAGGTATTTCAACAAGGAAGCCGACCAATTATCGAAAGTAGTTGTAAATTGTGAATTTGGAACTTTGTTCTTTCAAGAAGTGGAAGATGGTAACGTCATACTAGAAGGTTCAGAATTTATAGAATAAGTCGTTGCATACATGTTGTTTTAAGTTAGAAGTCATCTCCAGTGTGAGCTAGTCTTTCTGCTTTTTGGGGTGAAAGAATTAGAAACATAAAATTTGAAGTTTTTGTTGTTAAAATTTAAAGAAAGTTTTTTGTGAAAAGCTCTTAGGACAAAACAGCTAGAAGGTTAAGTAAAGAAATAAATTTGATGTAGGATTTTGTAAGTTTTTGAAAGAAACCTGAATGATGTATTTTTCTTTGATTCTAGATGAAGATCAAGAGAAAAAAAATCCTTTGGGAAAATACATTGTTGTTTGTTGTCCATTGGATGCAGCTTGGGTGGTTGGGAGGAATTATTGTTACCCTCCTCACCCAGGTTCAATTCTTGTAAGTGGCATGATGCTCTTGTTGAGCCGCGATGTAATGATTGAACGGATTATGTAAACTGGCCATACCTTGATTCTCTGGAATAAAATGTGTTGGAATATTTCCCAATGAAAAAAATGCATTGTTGTTTATTATGAGTAACATTGATCAATTGAACTTTAAACAAAGAAAAGATAATTATTATGTTTTATTATGTCATTTCTATGGTCAATAGCTTGCAAATAAGATTCATGAGTTTACTTTGCTTTCATGGGTTAACACAATATTGATATTAGTGGTGTTGTCATTTAATTTGCACATCTGGGTGAGAAAAATCTTAATTCATTGGCCACAAACTTGGGAGCAATCCTCGAGTCGGGTCACTGCCACCTCAATACTCGACCCCTATGTTTATGCCAAATCCTAAAAAAAGCGAAAGGGAATAGTCCGTATTTAAAAATAATCCAAGAATTACAGAAAAATAACTTAGGATTTAATACAACAAGTACAAAAGATACGAATATAGATTTGTATTTGTAAAGTAAAGATAATATAGAAAGATATAGAAATCCACAATATCGACAAGAAGAACATCTAAGATATTTGATTAGTACTCAAAACATGAACACGATATAGCAAGCAAGACTAGTGCATTTAAGAGTAAATGAGATATGTAAGCAAATCTGGAAACTAATTGCAGTGCAAGATTATAAAGCGATATATGATATGATGATCAAAATGGGTTTTGAGGCTCCTACTTTACCAACAAAAATAAAAATGTGATCCAATTACCAAACATTGTGATTAGTCCTTAGAACTAGATTGTCTATAACAACTAATATATGAAAGAAAAACAAATAGCATAATATTTTAGGAAAAGTAAAGCAAAAAATGCAACTAATAGGAAAAGAGATAATCTTCCCTAGTGTGGGAAATTCTGAGAACCATTAATGCCCAACTAGTAAAATCAATGTTTGGATACACTCGGAAGATTAGGGATCCCAAGTTATGCCTCAGTCGGAGTGAGTGTATAGAGCTTAGTCCCACTGTTAATTTTATATTTAAGATTATAATAGTTTTATCTTGTCTATGGGTTCATATGTCTTGAAACCCTTAAACTGTATTAAGTTGGCATCTCTATAAATGTTGCCATACAAAGAAAGGAAAAATCTAATTTAAGTTAGATAGTGGAAATAAATATAATTTAGATGCAAGACATGTAAATATAATATAAGTACGAAAAGTAAATTGTGGAAAAGGAAACTGAAATTAAAAATGCAAAATTGACACAGGTTGTTGAGTAAAATAGTTGTCATTGATGTCAAAACTGTTAACGAAAGTCAAAGATATGGTGGCAGGATGAAACTAGCAGAATAAAAAAGGAATAACCCTATTGCAGGTTGCAAGTGCCTAGAATAACAAAGGAATAACCCTGTTGCAGGTTGCAGGTTGAATGACAAACGAATAACCTTGTAGCAAGTTGAACGACTGAGATCGATAATCCAAGTAAATCAATGACTCACAATGTTCTTGCTGAATGAACTAGCGCAGAGGTTAAACACGTGCAAAGTGACAAGTTCAGCAAAATATCAATATTGGATGGCTGAGATTAGTTCCGTTGAAACATGTCAACAGTTTGAAAAAAGATTTATGGAAAGCGAAAAGGCGCAAAGTAATTAGCCGAAGTCACGATTTCCATATTCCGCAGTGCGGAAAGGAGCTTGCGGAAAGACAAGTCTGGAAAGTGGAAATCCCAGAAGTTGGTTCCGCAATAATCAAGATCGGATGGCTTATATTAGTCCTGCACTAGATCCAGCAGTTAAGGATTAGTTCCGACTCCCAGAAGTCAGTTTCGCAACAATCAAGATTGGACGACTGATATTAGTCCCGCACTAGATCCGATGGTTACGGATTAGTTCCAATGGTTATGTTGAAAAGCCAAAGTTCTGCAAAAGATCAAGATCAGACGGCTAAGGTTAGTTCCGCTAAAAAAGATCAACGGTTTAGAAAAAGAAGTGTAGAAAGTGGAAAGGCGGAAAAGCAATTAGACGAAGTCGTGAAACATTGAGTTTCTGAATTCCGCATTCCGCAGTACAGAAAGGAGTTTTCGGAAAGTGGAAGGCAGAAAGTAGAGATATGATTTGAAGAAATGTTACATTTCCGCATCCCGGATCCCGCAATTTGGAGATCGATGCTCATGGAGAAGCCCGATGAAGATCAACAGTGGGGAATCATTGAAACAGAAACTTGGTGCAAAAATACGATTTCAAAAGGGAAATATGTAGAGTAGATCAACGGTATGAAGAGATTCAGACATAAGATCAACTGTCCAGATTGTATCTGGAGTAGAATATTACGGAAGCACTAGAAAATGATAAACAAGGATGCGGAAATGAGTTCTGAGATGTGGGAAGATTGAAACAGTGCCTTTGCTGAAACTTAACGATGAAATGATGCGACGGTTGAATGGGTAGATGATGAATAGTTGTGTCTACAAGTAAACAATCATGATCCAAAATGAAAGAGCGTAGATATGGAGAGATGAGTTGATAAGAAATAGGTAAAGGGTATTTATTGAATGAAGGTGTAAATTAATTAGGAGACTCTGTTAGTATGCTTGACATAGTCCAAAGTGGATAGTTTACAACTGTTCCAAAAGACTGAGAAAATCAGTATAGGGTGGCGGGGTGGTGCTAGGGCAGGCCACATGTTTGTAGGGGGTCAAAGCCTCCTTCTAGTCGTAGCTGGAGAACAGGATATCGTAGCATCCTTTCCTGTTGAAGCAGGCAGAAAACCATAGGGGTGTTATAGCATCCTTGTTTGTAGTTGCAGGAAAAACCTAGGGTGTGTTTACATCCTTTCTGTAGTAGTAGATAAACAATTTTGTAAATTCATCTTATTAATGAGTTTGTGTTGGTGGTTTGCCTTTGAGGTTTCCACGATAAAATCCATGTCTTGATTGTTGATTTTTGTGTATTTTAAAGAAAAAGGACAATACTGATTCACCCCCCGTTTAAGTATTGTGGTATAAACCAACAATTGGTATCAGAGTAGGTTCCTTCACAAACCACTTAACCACTGGAAGGAAGATCCCATCCAAAAATCACAATGGATCAACAAGAAGGATTGACCACTAACAAACATCCACTATTTACCATAGAAAATTATGCTTACTGGAGTGCAAGAATGAGGTGTCATCTGATGTCCCTGGGATGGAAGGTTTGGGAAGCAACATAAAATGAGCTTAAAATAGGAAACCAATACCCTACAGACACAGTTGAACTAGGTGAATATGAAGGTAATGCCAAAGCCATAAATGCAATCTTAAGTGGTTTAACAAACTCGATATTTACTAAATTTATGCAATGCACATATGCCAAACAAACTTGGGACAAGTTGAAAATTATCTATGAAGGAGAATTGAAGGTCAAAGAATCCAAAATTTAAACATATAAAGGTCAATTTGAAAGTCTTAAAATGAAAGAAGTTGAGAATATTGGTCAATACCTTCTTCGTGTAGATGAAGTTGTTAATGCGATCAGACGGCCTGAAGGAAAATTAAAAGAAAAGGAAGTGGTAAGCAAGGTCCTAAGAACATTACCAATGAGATATGACCCAAAGGTATCCACCTTAGAAGAACAAGATGATCTTAAAAAGGTAACAATGGATGAGTTACATGGAATTCTCATTACGTATGAGATGAGAAGAGGACAAAATGGATCTTCAAGAAAAGAAGCAACTTTTAAAGACTCCTTAAAAAATCAATTAGAAAACCCAAATGATAAGGAAGCTCTTTTCATTAATAAACTTGAGAGTGGAAATGGAAAATACGAGGGGGAGTTACCTTTAAAGTGTTTTAATTGTGGAAGGATCGGACATTTTGCCTCTAAATGCACCTACACTAAACAAGATGAGAATGAAGAAAAGGAAACTTTGAAGTTCAAAAAGGGTAAACCAGGAAACAAGAAAAAACCCTATGGGAAAAGAAAATTGTTTACACCATGGAAGACAATGAATATTTAGATGGAAGTGAAGTTGAAGAAACTAAATTTTTATTTATGGGCCTAGATACTCAAGCCTCAAATAGTGACTTAGATGTAGAAGGAGAAGTAGACCTAAGAGCTGAACTTATTAGCGCCCTTGAAGAACTTGGGAAATGTAGGAAAAAGAACAGACAATCAAATATTATCATTAGTCAGTTTGAAGCTCAACTTCTAGATGCCAAAAGGGTCGAGGAGGACCGAAACCTACAACTCAAAAGAAGAATACAAGAGTCTGAAAATCTTGCAGAAGAAATCATGCAATTGAAGAGAAATCTTGATGAAGGATCCATCAAATCAAAGTTTAAGAATAACTCAAGGATTCTAGATGACATTATGAGTATCCAAAGACCATCAAGCAATAGGTCTGGTTTGGGGTTCATTAAAGAGAAGAAGCCAGAGAGTTTTGCTGTCACCAATCAAGAAGGAAGTAAGAAAAGCTATGCTGAAGTACTAAAGACTCCAGCTAAAAAGGAAGGAAGAAAGAAAGCATGCTTAATTTCTCAATATAAAATAGAAATAATATAGCACCTAAGAGACTAAATAGATAACTACAGATCTTTTTAGGTCACTTATTTTCTTGTAATAATTTTGGTCATAAAGCCTTAAATTGCATAACTGAAAGAAAGGTTTCCGAATACAAGAAGAAGTCATCAAGTAATAAGTGGAAGGGAAATAATAATCCTTTTACACTGCTCCAAAAATATGACATAGAATGTTATAAGTGTAATAACCATGGACATATGGCAAGATATTGTAAACTGAAGACTCCTACAAGGAAAACTGTTGCAATCAAATCTCAGAACACCAAACAAAAGAAGTATTGGAGAGAAAAGGACGAAAAGGAAAGTTCCATGATTACTTTATGTGAAACCGAAAGCCGAAACTTATGGCACTTGGAAAGTGGTTGTTCAAAACATATGACTGGTGACCCAAGCAAATTCGTAACACTAAAAGATAATAAGGGGAAAGTCACTTTTGGAGACAGTCTGTCCTCCAAAATAACTGGCAAAGGAATAGCTGTTGTCAACAACAAGATCAAAGTAGAAGATGTTTTGCTAGTCGAAAATCTCAAGCCTAATATTCTCAGTGTAAGTCAAACATGAGACCAAGGACACATTTGTATCTTTGACTCAGAAAAATGTGAAATCAAGAATAAGGAATCATAAAAGGTCATTGGCATTGCATTGAGAAATACAAACAATGTATACATCTTGGAAAATGAAAGCCAATGTTACTTAAGTATGGAAGATGAAAGTTGGTTATGTCACAGAAGGTTGGGACATTTAGGTTTTGACAATATTGCCAAAATAAGCACGAAGGAAGCTGTAAGAGATCTACCTAAAATTTTATTTCCTTTAAACTCTGTGTGTAAATATTGTCAACGTGGGAAGCAAACCAAAGCCAATTTTAAAATAAAAGAACATATGACCTCACACCCTCTGGAAATAATACACAAACCTTTGTGTACCAAGCAAAACTAAAATCCTGCAAGGAGATCGCTATTTCATGTTGCTCATTGATGAGTACACAAGGATGACCTGGGTGGCATTCCTCGAAGAAAAATCAAAAGCCTTTAAAAAATTTAAAATCTTCAAGGCAATGGCTGGAAATGAGTGCGGTATGAAAATCAAGTGTCCTAGATCAGATAATGGGGGAGAATTTACCTCCAATGAATTCAATGAGTTCTGTGAAGGTCATGGAATTAAGAGACAATTTTCAGCTGCAAAAACTCCTCAGCAGAATGGGGTTGTTGAAAGGAAAAACATAACAATCCAAGAAACTGCTAGAACAATGCTTAATGAAGCAAAATTGTCAGATTCATTTTGGAGAGAAGCTGTATACACAACTGTCTACATACTTAATAGAGGGAAACTCGGAGTGAATAAGGATAAGACCCCCTATGAATTGTGCTATGGAAGACTAGCCTCAGTCAAATATTTTAAAGTGTTTGGTAGTAACTGTTACATAAAAATAAATGAGGACGAACTTGGGAAGTTCGACTCTAGGACTGATGAAGGAATATTTCTAGGATACTCATCCACCAAAATTGCATATAGGTGTTACAATAAAATGTTACATAAAATTATAGAAAGTGATGATGTGAAAGTAGATGATATAAAACCAAGGAAAGAGAAAAATATTGAAAGATTAGATTTTAAGGGGTATGGCCAAGTGGAAGGTATTGACTTTGAAGAAACTTATGCTCCTCTAGCAAGAATTGAAGCAATCAAAATGTTTTTAGCACTGTCATGCCAATTAAATTTCAAAGTATATCAAATGGATGTCAAGTCTGCATTCCTGAATGGAAAACTAGAAGAAGACGTATATATTGAACAACCTGAAGGGTTTCTCTTGTCAGAAAAAAAAGATTATGTTTATAAACTGAATAAGGCACTCTATGGTCTCAAACAAGCTCTAAGAGCGTGGTTTTCAAGACTAGACAGTTACTTGAAACAACAAGGTTTTAAAAGAGGAGCCACAGAAAGTAATCTTTACCTAAAGACCGAAGATAAAAATATGATCATTATTGTTGTCTATGTGGATGATATCATATTTGGAAGCAATATTCAAATCCTAATTGTATATATTTTACTCTAAAATGTAGAAAGAATTCGAAATGTCAATGTTGGGTTAATTGACTTTCTTCTTGGGATTGCAAGTCTACCAAACAGACGAAGGAATTTTCATCTCTCAAACTAAGTACATCAAAGATATGTTGAAAACGTTTAAAATGGAAGATTCCAAACCTGTTGGTACTCCTATTGTCATTGGTTGCAAGTTAAATAAGGATGACGAATCTCTGGAAGTAGAGCATACCATGTTTCGATCCATGATTGGTAGTCTACCATATGTGACAACCACAAGACCAGATATGATGTAAGCTGTTGGATTGGTGGCTATAATCCAGTCAGCTCCCAAATAAACACATGTAACAACAGTAAAATGGATTTTCAAATATCTAAAAGGTACCATGGAGTATGGTTTATGGTATCCAAAAGGACAAAACTTTACTACTTGAAAGCGTTTACTTATGCAGATTGGGCAGGAAGTGTTGCTGGTCGAAAAAGTACTAGTGGAGAATCATTCTTTCTGGGAAATTGTTTAGTATCATGGTCAAGTAAAAAACAATCCTCCATTTCACTCTCTACAGCAGAAGCAAAATATATGGTTGCTGCCTCATGTTGAACTCAAGTTATTTGGATGAAACAAACCGTAGAAGATCTACTTGTAAAATATGAACATCCAATATTGATCAACTGTGATAACACTAGTGCTATAAATATGTCTAAAAATCCTATCATGCATTCTAAGACAAAACATATACCAATCAAATATCACTATCTAAGAGAACAAGTATCTCAAAAAGTTGTCAGATTATAATACATTGGCACATAAGAACAGATTGCTGACATTTTCACCAAACCACTACCTAAGGAAGCCTTTGATCGTCTTAGACAAAAGATGGGAGTAATTCCTTTACAAAAGCACTAAGAGGAGGAAGCGCAATCTCAGGGGGAGCTGTCAGACAGAGAGGTTTCTTTTTCATTGGTGTCAAAGGGGGAGAATGATTAAAGATCTTTCCATCAATGCCAAAGCGGGATATTGTTGAGTAAAATAGTTGTCATTGATGTCAAAACTGTTAACGAAAGTCAAAGATACGGTGGCAGGTTGAAACCAACAGAATAAATCAGGAATAACCCTATTGTAGGTTGCAAGTATCCAGAATAACAAAGGAATAACCCTGTTACAGGTTGCAGGTTGAATGACAAACAAATAACCCTGTAGTAAGTTGAACGTCTGAGATCAATCATCCAAGTAAACGACATCTCACAATGTTCTTGCTAAATGAACTAGCACAAAGGTTAAACACATGCGAAGGGAAAAAGTTCCACAGAAGATCAAGATCAGACGACTAATATTAGTTCCGCTAAAACAAAAAAACCGCTCGAAAAAAGAATTGCGGAAAGCAAAAAGGTGCAAAGAAATTATCTGAAGTTGTGACTTCCACATTCCGCAGTGTGGAAAGGAGCTTGCGGAAAGCGGAAAGCCCGAAATTCGGTTTTGCAACAATCAAGATCGGATGGCTTATATTATTCCTGCACTAGATCCGATGGTTAAGGATTAGTTCCTATGCCCGAAAGTCGGTTCTGCAACAATCAAGATCGGATGAATTATATTAGTCCTGCACTAGATATGACGGTTAGGAGGAAAATCCAAAGTTTCGCAAAAGATCAAGATTGGACGACTGAGATTAGTTTCTCTACAACAGATGAACGGTTCGGAAAAATAAGTGCGGAAAGCGAAAAGGCAGAAAATAAATTAGTTGAATTCATGAAACATTGAGTTTTCGACTTGCTTATTTCATAGTGTGGAAAGAAGTTTGCAGAAAGGAAAGTCTAGAAAGCGGAAGGTGGAAAGTTGAGATACGATTTGAGGAAATTTTACATTTCCGCATCTCGCATCCAGCAATCTAGAGATTGATGCTCATGGAGAATCCCGATGAAGATCAACAGTGGGGAATTGTTGAAACATAAACTTGGTGTAGAAATCCGATTTCAAAAGGGAAATCTGTAGAGTAGATCAACAATCTAGAGAGATTCAGACATAAGATCAACTGTCTGGATTGTATTTAGAGAAGAAGATCACAGAAGCACCAGAAAATGATAAACATGGCTACGGAAATGAATTTTGAGCCATGGGAAGAATGAAACGGTGCCTTTGCTGAAAATTAACGAAGAAATGGTGGGATGGTTGAACGTGTAGATGATGAATAGGTTTGTCTGTAAGTAAACAATCACAATCCAAAACAAAAGAGTGCAGCTATGGAGAGATGCATTGATAAGAAATAGGTAAAGGGTATTTATTGAATGAATGTATAAATAATTAGGCATCTCTGTTAGTGCGCTTGACAGAGTCCAAAGTGCATATTTTACAACTGTTCCAAAAGACTGATAAAATCAGTATAGGGTGGTAGGGTGGTGCTAGGACAGGCCACGAGTCTGCATGGGGTCGAAGCCTCCTTCCAGTCATAGCTGGAGAATAGGGTGTTGTAGCATCCTTGTTTGTTGAAGCAGGAAAAAAACCATAGGGGTGTTGTAGCATCCATGTTTGTAGTTGCAGGAAAAACATAGGGTGTTTACATCCTTTATGTAGTAGCATATAAACAATTTTGTAAATTCATCTTATTAATGATTTTGTGTTGGTGGTTTTCCCTTTGAGGTTTCCATGATAAAAGATGTGTCTTGATTGTTGATTTTTGTGTATTTTAAAGAAAAAGGGAAATATTGATTCACCCCCCCCTCTTAGTATTGTGGGATAAACCAACACAGGCGGCATGGGGGATGCAAGGATGGTGGTATATGCCACTAATCCCTTGAAATGCACAACAGTCCAAAAGGACTTTTGAGAAGGATTACTGATCCTTTATAATACATGAATCAATAAGCTTACAATAGGGTCCAACACAGTCAAATTTGACAGAGAAAGAGTTGTTGGTTGGGCCTCAACTCTTCTGGAAGGGAGATGCTAAAAACCTTCAAACAAAAGTGTTATGAGAATGGCCAAAAAGCTCACAAGAGGTTGACACTTAAGCCTCAAATAAACTACTAAACTCTATCGTTGGAGACACACTTAAAGCCAGGGGTAAAAGGGGTTAAAAATCCCAATGAATAAGGATGTAAATAAACTTTACCTCATTGTTTATGCCTTGTTCGGACAATAGGCAATGAGATAAAATACTCAAATTTGCAAATAAGCACATTGCCTTTATAGATTTTAACTACTAATCTAAGTGGCTAATGATCTAATTTGATTAAATGCACTTAGAAACAAATATACTTTCAAATCTACTTGAAAAATAGTGATTGAATTGAAGTAGATCTTATAAACATGCAAGTAAAATATCTAAATAAATATATCTTTTAAATTTTTTAAGATATAAGACGAGCATGTAAATAACAAAGAAAAAGATTACTTTTATTTATTGAAGAAGGCAAGTGAAGAAGATGGAATTCCTTTAGATGGGAAATGGAGCTCGAAAATGGTGTGCTGAGGGACTAGTCTATTGAAGCCACCAAGCTTGAGGGGGTTGCGCAAGGCTCACCACCCACTTCTCGATGGATGAATTTTTGAAAAGTTATGTTACTGAGAAGATATCTTATGGCTTGGGGTGGACCACAACAGACAGGATGACACCAGAAATAAACCCATTTTCAAGCATGCTAAATATATAATCGAAACTAACACTAAGGGACAAGAGGCGTACCTTATTTCAGAGGTTCGAAGTAGACACCCCTTGAACTGTCAATGAAACTTGTACCTACAAATTGCCCTCAACAAAAACAAGGTATACAAGCATTATATATGTAAAGTGTTAGAATCTAATCTAGCATGTTACATTCCAATACATAAACAAAGTAATTACATCCATGGATAAGAATATTCATAATTACACATGCAATGGATGAGAAATGGATATTTCTATTAATATGAACATAGATACAAATGACAACCTCTATCAGCACCTGGTCGAAATCAAGAAACTGAGTCCCTCCACCCAGGCCTCCACCACTTCAATCCTTCTTACAAAGGCAAGCTCACAAATATAAAGGCAAGCTTGGGAAATATCTCTAATGGTTGCTTCAAGGACAAAGGGATGCAGACTCAAGTATATAAGAATGGGGCACAATTCCACTCTAGTATATTTTCTCTCCAAAATTCTCCTCCTCTAATGCTTCATAGTAGCTCAATATATAGCCCCTCAATGTGAAGTGAAGGGTCGAAATGGAGCGTTTCCTGGCATATGGAAAGCCAAGGATCAAGTCATTCGTTACTTGATGGGGAAAACTCCAAATATGTTTTAGTTTTTAGCATATTTCCCGATGTACACGGGTGATAGTGGTGTACGCTATGTATATGGAGGTTGTAGACTTGTGACCCGCGTATACATATAAAAATGTATTTTTTAAAGATTCCACTGGAGCATTAGGGTCATAGTGAGCAAAAGGGTTAAGAAGAGTTTGCATAGGGACATGGATAGGCCATCAAAGCATGATGTATCAGGTGTGGAAAATCACGTTATAATAGATGCCCCCTAATGTGTGAGGTCAGAGGTATACACGATGGGAAAAATACATTATAATAGTCCCAGAAGTGGAGTAATGAAGACCCAAGTGGAAAAACCATCCACTCATTAGTATAATAGAATGATAAATCTCTACACATGACTGCAGATATGAAGTACCCATAGCAGTCCTGGATACATAACAATATAATGGCCATGAATAGGCATAATAGACATATGTCATGAGTGGTCATCGCCACGTACAATATATAGTGAAGTAAGGTCTCTATACTGAATGAAGACATCAAATGGTACACTGGAATCTGGTCACGAGAGATGAAATATCATAGATACTGGCACGATCAAGGAGGTAGCATATATGGAATGCCACCAAGCTCGGAGGTATTCGACACAAATCGTCGCTAGTACATGTACCATCACATGAATAAAGGAGTAACAATCAAACATGATGGACCATTTCTTGATTATCGGTCATTGACGTATAATTTTAACAAATGCAAGATATCCCACCGATAATGATAATGTGAATTAGGGTATAGAGTGCAAACAAACAAGTGTGAATAGATGTGTTGAGGTTGAACACTTGAGAGAATCCATCGATCAGGGGACATTGATGTATTCCTAAATATTTCAATGGCGAGAGAACCTTCCACTGATGACTGCAAGTCTCAAGGCACTCAATGGAATCTATATTCCCATTCCAGAATAAATGTTCTAAAGTTGATGGAATGGAATCCATTGGAAGGATGGCATTAAGGCATCCCCCATCATCCAACACGAGGTACACAACAACGCTGGAGAATTCGAAAGAACTCGGATGAACAAGATGTGCGCGAACCAGTAACAAATGTATTAGGAATGGACGATATGTAGAGACAAGATAACTGAGGAATGCCCGACTCGAGTTTAAACTTACTTTGAACAAGAGAGTAATGAAGATTAAGACTCATAGGAAACATATACTGAAAATGCATTTTTGGACAAATCTTTGCTACATGAGGCATCAGGAGAGGCCCCAAAGGGACTGGAAGCATTACCAGTCAGTGGATAAAAATATGAATAACGAGTACAAATCCTAAGGTCATACTAGCAACACAACCAATAGATGAATGTATTGTGCTCTGTTCGAAGGAAACACGACACAGCAACTGCCAATAGAAAGTGATATCATTTCTCGTCCAAATTTTTATGTTTTATAATTTTTGTCTTTTTCATATTTGAAAGATTGAAAAATAATAAAATTGCTTATAGTACCTTAAGGAGGAAATGAGTGTCGCGAGCATGCAAACTAGCTCCAAGCAGTGGAAGATAATGCATGCTCAATGCAAGGAATCATATGCAAGATAAGGGCACTCGGGGGGATGTCTCCTTCAGGTAAAGGATAATCAATCTGCAAAAGATATATGGAAGGATTTGCTTGGGCTATATGGATTATAAATTGAAACAAGGAGCCATCATAAAGCTCAATACGACAAGTGAATGTATGGAAATGCAGTTACAACTTGATACAAAGTTCAAGAAAGAGTATGAAGTTCTTTACTCAAAGGCATAGTGGGACTACAAGGGACTCCTAGACCTAAGGGAGGACGTTCAGTATGGGCAACAAATAACAAAGCAAGATCTAACTAGAGTACCCATGATAAGGAAAGCTCTACCACTTATGCAATGCCACTTCTAGTAGCAGTATGAAGGTCCTGTGACATCACGAAGTGGGTTCGTACCTATGGTTAAGGTGACATGGTCATAGGATAATGCATAATGCATAAATGATCCTATCCTATATGCTAGTTTAGTATTATACTTGCCATATGCATGAACGAGTCAAAGTCTCGACAAAAGTGCACCACAAGGGGTTCCTACGGAACAATATTAGGATAAACAACTGAAAATAGTTAATAAGAAGTCCAAACTATAGGCCAAGTGGGTAGAAAATTAAAAAAAAATTGATAGTAAAAAATGACATTTTTACCATACCATTAGGTTATTTTACCCAAAATAGTGCATTTGGACCAACTTGGACTTTGAAACTTCAAACAACGATTTCAGGAGATATGGGCCACGAAATCCAGAGACATCAGGACCAAGTAATTCGTAGTCACATGCCTCATTTATTCAATGTATTAATTTTCAGTTTTGGTGGTGGATTTTTATGCATGAGATAACCAAAAATGAGAATCCCGACCCACATAGGTCATAGTTCATTGGGATACATATAGGGATGGATGTACGCAGGAAAAGAAAATCCTACCCGTGTACATATGCTACTGTTATAAAGAACAACTACGTAGCTGCGTATAGGGCCGTGTATGTCCAATTTCATGGTGAAATCTCACAAAAAATTGAATTTTCTTTGCAGGATGGTTTTGGAATGGAGAGAACTTGAGGATGAAGATGTTGATAGGGCAGTTCTTGGTGATGTGAATGCTCAACAAGCCTTAAGAAAATGTGGCTTGTATAAATTTTGGATCCTTGGGGGTTTGAGGGCCCAACCAAGACTCCTCTAGATGTTCATAGATTACTGGATCCAGACATAGAGGCCTTTATATTAGAGGGTATGCCACTAAGACTAGAAGTAGAGGACATCTACTTCATCATAGGACTATCCCATCGAGGCGAGGTAGTGAATCGACGAGTTCGTGGAGTGGGTGGATGACTCACTATTGAGGAGTACATAGTTGTGTATTGCATTCTTGAAATAGAAAAGATCGGAAGTCAAGTTTCGGTGAACGTTATCTAGAGTCTTAGTCTCAAAGTGATAGTTTTGTTATTGGAAAAAATAATAGGTTTGGCATCTCTTCATCGGGATTCACAACCTCTCATGTTCTACTCGGTAGAGTGCATGAGACCTATGGTATATGATTGGAGCACAACACTGTTGAGAACTATGAAACAACAACTGATTGATTGCAAGTTGGGTAGGATAAAGAAATTTGGTTACGCCAGCATTCTAAGCACTTCCCTATGCACGGATCGACTTCTGTGGAGATCCTGACATGCCCCTACTACCAGGGTCCGCATACGACGATATAGGTAAGATCCCATTTGTATGGTTTTCTGAACTATTGATTTTTTTGTATTTTTTATATATTTGTAAATGAAAAACATGTTTTTGGCAGTGACAAGTACTGACATTAGGTTTATGTTCGCAAACATGGGTCCACGACGACTAGATGGTTTCCCTCGACATCAACAAAGGGGATGAGGTGACGAGATGATTGACGCTGATGCTGAGAGGACGCTCCAAAAAATGCATGGAAACATCAACCAACTGACACATAGGATACCCATGGTGCATGTTAAGGACTTTCCTGAGGCTATGGAGAGACATGTAGTAGGGGTGCCCCGTCCGTGGGTTAGGCTGTTCAGGTGGTTGGACAATGCAGTCATATGTTATCATGGTCAACACCCAAGCCCACATGCATAGATTCCTTTGTAGACATTTTGTATCAACCGTGTGTATTTTGGTGGCTTAAAACCCCATTTTTGTACTTATGACATTTTGTCCTATGACACCATTTTTGAACTCTATTCGGAAAGTAAAAGCTTACAGTGATCGGTTTGGTCTATTTACAAATGTGTTTAAATGTGAATGTGTTTTAAAAGTTCATGCTTCTTTATTGATGTGACAAGTGTCAATCTAATACGTAATTCGCATATGAATTGCAACATGATTATAAAGTCTAGGTATATGAATGTCTATAATGTAATCAAATTACCACTCCAACAATCTTACCCTAAGAAACCTTCTCAATAATGTAGGATCCCTGATATGGTACATGACATTTAACTGTGACACCACTAACTGGGATTCAAGGCGAACTTCAAGAGATTAGACACCATTGGAAATGGCATAACGTAATAATTCAATCACGATGCTATACTCAACAACGTTATTAGACGACGATCGGAGACACACACCTCCCGATGACACCAACTGACCCTCAGGTGCATAGATAACCCAGTCAACTGAAGCTAAGTTATGGGTGTGGGGACTGGCACCATCAGTGAATCCTAAATATATCAAAGATTATGTCGACATCTGCAACAAAAGAGGAAGCATGTAAACAAACCACCGATAACACTACAAGAATAAAAAACAAACTCTACAAGTTGTATAGTAATATACAAGATGTCAGACTTGGATAAATGTTAAGCATAATATTTCTCAAGATAGATCCCATTTCTAGGCTTCTCCAAGGAATTCCCTTCATAATCCTCTAGATCATAGGCACCTTTCTCTAGGACACACTTTACCATGGAAGGATCATGTCACAAGCAGTTAAACTTACCCACCCCAAGAGGTTCACTGGCTTGATCATATAAGAGGACCAAGTCACCTTCACTAAATTGACGGGGACAGACAGACTTATCATAATGGGCCTTAACATGACGCTTATTCACCTCTAGAGCCACTACAACATCCCGACACTGCTCATCCGGGTGCTCTAAATGCACCAATGGTCCTTCTAAATTGGAAGTGTCAGGTGGAAACTCTATGGCTATTTTTAATGAAGGAATGTCGCACTGAACTGGTAAAACTGACTCCACCCCATGTACTAGCTTATAAGGATAGAATCTGGTGGTAGTATTGATTGTGGTTCAATAATCCCACAAAGCAGGGTAAAACATGATATGTGAGTTAGTTTTGCTTTGTGCAATGGTTCTTTGTAAAATGGCCTTAAGGGACTTGTTAACTGCTTCAACCTGACCATTCTCTTAAGGGTAATAAGAAGAGGAGTGCTCTTGCTTATACCCTATTTTTCGAAAATAATTTCGTCATCATGTTATTTTGAAAGTGCCTTCCATGCTCAGGGACAAGCTCCTTCAGGTTTCCAAACCGAGTGATAATCTGGTTGAATATGAAGTGAGCGACCATCTCATAATCGAATTTAATTGTAGGCATAACCTCTGCCCATTTTGTGAAATAGTCTATGACCACTCTAATGTGATTATGCCCCCCAATTGAAGCTGGGTTGCAATCCATAAAGGACACCCCCACTTAGTGAAGGGACCTGTTAGCACCATTTCTGGGCTAAGAAATTGAAATCCACCCTTAGCTGAATGTTGGCAGGAAATGGACGGCTCGGATGCGCAGCGCTGGAGATCATAGGCCAAAATTCATTTCCTCCAAAGGAAATTCGGGAGAAAAAGTGCGGGAAAGGATAACATGTATTGGTTATAAAGGTGGTAAGCCCAACTTCTGCTTTCCATAGTCCAGATCCAAAGGCTCAGATCGATCCCACGCAGATCGACTGAGTGGAAAGAATAAAGCAGGAAGAAAAGTGGTAGAAATTAGAAAGTGGAAGATACTAGGTTTGGACGTAGAGAGTTAGAACTTACTCCTTTCACTTTTCATAGTCTCCAAGATCAATGGTGCAAAAAGAAAACGCCAGAAGCGGAAAGATGCAAGAAAAAAAGGTGAAGTTTCGAGTTGCAAAATTGGAAAACCTGATGTCCACTTTTCGCGATCCACCAGATCCATGGCTCAAGGCATTTCTGCATAGATCAATGGTGCAGAAACAAAAAGGGGTGGAAGGGTGAAAAAGGAAAAGAAATTTGATTTCGAGAATTAGAATTCCGATTTCCAATTTCCGTGATCAGGATCTGACGGTTCAGAGAGCTCTCGCATAGATCAACGATGCGGAAAGAAAGGAGTACAAGCAGAAAAGCAGAAATATGAATACTTGGTTATGAAAAGTCGGGATCCTATGTTTTGTTTTCCACAGCCCGAAGCTTGATCTCATATCAACGACTGAAAATGAATTCTGTAGAGATCGATGACGCGGAAGAAGGGAACATGTGCACGAGTTAACTAGACTTCCCGGTATGCGGAAACAAGTAGACCCCGTAGCTTTCAACGGTCTAGACCACCCCTGATCTCATATCCATGGTGGAGTTTGATTCCATTGATCTAACTTGCACCAAGAAAATAACTCTCCAAATCTGTGGAATCATTTAAAGGGCCTGTAGGTTTCGACTATTCAGATCAAGGTCGATCTAGATCTACGACCGTGGTAGATTCCGCTGATCCAACTAACATGGATAAACCAACCTTTCAGATCTATGAAATCTCAAAGAGCCACATCATTGAACGATCAGGATTTAGGAAGGTAAAGATCAACGGTCCAGAAGCTTTTTTGTAGGTGAATATGCAGGCATGAATGAAGTTGTTACAGACCTCTCGAAGATCCTTTGAACTATCATTTTCAATAGGAAAGCCTGAGTGCTTGTTGTCCAGATCCTCCAACTGATCCATTATGCATGACCCCTCGTGCTTGTCTCTTTGGTTTATGATCATGGCAGATCTGCCAAGTCATCGTTTTGTTAATATTTTCAGTCTCATGCTGTAACAGTTTTTTCTCTGTTTTGAGGTTGGTCTCGGGAGCCTAGGATAATATAAATATTCCCTCAATAGAGGAAGATGGGGTTGAAACCTGCGAGACTTTTGCATTATGTAATATTGATATTTGGCTTTAATAAAATTTGCAAAGCCGAATGCTGGCTTTTGAATGCAAAAATTCATGTATATTTCTCAGTTACGGTTTGTGATTTCTCTTCTTCATGTGCATTCCCTTATTGTTAATATTTCCATTATGTTTTCTTTCATATCTGAGATAAGTGTGTGATAGTTTTTAGAATTCATACCTGGTTATGCTCTGTCTATCGTTTCAGATATCCACAAACCGTTTCTACCAAAGTTAAGGGAGAATTCATCTAGTTGGTGCTCTGTGTTAATGGACTATCATCTTTTCTTCCTTGTCACCAGACCAAAACACATATTGATCGTGAACTAAGTATTATCTTTCTTTTGTAGACATTTCCCATGCAAACTGCTCTATGTTTCTTGATAATTGCGACTCCATAGCCCAATGTACCCTTACCCAGTTTCAACCACAAAAATATCTGAATTGCATTTCATATCTATATATGGCATTGCTATATATATGTGAGAGATCCCTCTTTAGAAATACAGAAGCCAACTCCCTTTCTTAAAGTGGTTTCGCTGTTACCTTGGGATCCACCTCTCACAACCTTGGGTGTGATTCTGAGTGCTAACAAAGTGGCGCCATTGCCAGGGTCGTAAGTGCAAATCAGCCCTGGGAAAAATGACAAAGATTACAAGAATAAAGGGTTTCTATTGGAAAACAAAGACTCCTGAATTTGAAAAAGGTTGTATAATTTTCCCTGGTGAATCCACTGAAAGCTTATGGAAAGTGACTCCACTGGGGAGACCGGCGGCCAGAAACACTGATATGGGGAGGAGGGCTCTAATATTCCATAAGTATGAATGATAGAGTTTTAGATCTGACTGTTGATGGTGAACAATGGTCAAACATCAAGAAGGTCACGCCTATTTAAACTAGCAACTCCATCTTTAAAGAATCCAGTCTAGAAAATGTTCTATGGAAACTACACTGTAAAAGGAGCTACAAGGTTTGAGGAGATGATTTAGTTTCTCCATCATCAAGATGAGTTCTCGGACTGAAAGGTATGATCCCATGAATCTTGCTTCCATTCTTGGTTATCCAAATCGAATACCTAAGATATGTTGGCTAACATATCTTCCAATATTCAAAGATCAAAAGAATGATGATGCTGGCATTCATTTGTTTAGATTTCATAAGCATATACATAAATTGGGAGTTGAATTGCATGGGGATTTTTTAATGAAAATGTTCATGGCTAGTTTAGAAAAAAATGCAAGGTCATGGTATGAGGGATTACCATCATGAAGTTTATCCTCCCTTAAATACTTTCATACAGTATTTCATGAACATTTCAAAGGTCAATATTCTTCTCCGCTGTCAATTCAAGATTGCTGCACACACGATAATGAGTTCATTGAAAATGTGAAAGCCAAATGTGGTGATGATCAATATATGTATGAAGAGGTTTTATATATCTTACATGAATACTCAACTCAAAAAGAAAGACAAACCAATTTCCATGATATTCAAGAAAATTCCCAGTAGTTGGTAATGTCTTCCTTAACTGAAGGTGACATAAGACAAAACTTTGATTCCACCAGCTATTTTTATTTCCCCGAAACTGGTGATAGTTTGCAACATTCTTGTATATATTTATGTGACCAAGAAAGAAGTTGGGACTGTAAATCAAATCCTTCCTCATATTATTCAACTCTTGAAATTTTTCAATAAGAGGAGGATGCCCCTGTTCAATTAGAAATCCCCCTTTTGCAGCAACAATTTCTTCATAGACCAGCTGTATATTTTTTAAGTTCAGGTCCTATTAATGAATAAAGTTCCATTGCAATCCAAGGTCAAAGGGATGAAAACATAGAATACAATGAGTGTGCTAAAGGTGACAGTTTTCCTTTGTGTTATGTTTCAAATTTTGAATTGTCGAGGTATCTACGTAAAATCTCTAAGCAAGTGCAAAAACTTGATGATATGAAATTTGCAGAAAAAAGATAATGAAAAGGTGAAATCGTCACGCGATCAATCTCAACCTAGTGATGCACATGAAAAAGGTCATACTAATTTGCTTTATGAGGAATGTAATGAGCATGTTGAGAATTATGTTAGTAATATTTTTAAAGAAGATTTCAGCATGCCTATATATGATGAATGTGAGGATGGCCACTTGGATGATGCAGCCAAACAACCAACAGTATGCAATCATGTATTGGACCACCTAGAAGAAACTGAGGGTCCTAAGTGGGATGTCTCTTCATGTTTTCCAAATTCAGAATGTCAAGAAGAGTGCATTTCACCTGATTTTCTTGAATAAGAGGAGGACTCCAAGTGGGATACGTCTTTAGGTTTTTTAAATTTAGAAATTATTTTTCCTGATTCTATTAGAGAACACAATGATATTTGTTTTGAAAACTTGGAAGGAATCAGGTTTTAAATTCTGAGATCTTAGATGAAGAAGTTGTTGTCTCATTTGCAAATTGCTAGGAACATTCCTTGCATGATTCTTTTGAAAAGCAGTTTGACAATGTGCAGGTGGAGTTATAGTTGGATCAACCTTATCATGGAAAACAAATAACCGAAATATTTGAAGGTTATCATGATCCAATGGCTGAGTATATGTAAAATCTTTGTAGTGGGAATGGTGGGTTAGTTTTGTCCAGTAAAGAACAGGTTTTCTGATTTGGATCAAGCATGATGAAGAAACCCAATCATTAGATCAATTGCTTGATTGGCTTCACAGGAAGTCAAAAATTACTTGACTAGGTACCGATGCTTAGTAAGTAGGGTAGGTAGGTGTGAATAAGCTCGACATGATGAGCAATTCTTTCAATAAAATTTCAGTTTGTTTCTGCATCAATTTAGTTTTTTGTTTTCAAAGCATGTTGGGGATTTCAGGAAAAGGTTGGGAGTCACCCAATGGATTTGTCACCTAGTCTACGGGGTTCTTTGCTACCTCGCATGGAGGATAGCATCCCAAGTTGGATCCAGTTGTTAGCACCATTTCTGGGCTAAGTAATTGAAATATGCCCTTAGCTGAATGTTGACAGGAAATGGACAGCCTAGATGCGCAGCGTTGGAGATCAAAGGCCAAAATTAATTTCTGCCCAAGAAAAGTCAGGAGAGGAAGTGTGGGAAAGGATAAAATGTATTGGTTATAAAGGTGGTAAGCCCGAATTCCAGTTTTCATAGTCTAGATCCGACGGCTTCGATCGATCCCGCACAAATCGACGGTTGTAAAAAGAAAAAAGCAGGAAGAAAAGTGGTGAAAATCAGAAAGTGAAAGATACTAAGGTTTGGTCGTAGAGAGTTAGAACTTTTGCTTTCTTCTTTCTACAGTCCCCAATATCAATGGTGCGAAAAGAAAACATCGAAAGCGTAAAAGGTGAAGTTTTGAGTTGCAAAATTGGAAAACCGAACCTCTGCTTTCTGCGATCCGTCATATCCACGGCTCAAGGCGTTTCTGCACAGATCAATGATGTGTAAAGAAAAAGGGGTGGAAGGGCAGAAAAGGCAAAGAAATTTGATCTCGAGAATTAGAGTCCCAATTTTTGATTTCCACGACCAGGATCCGATAGTTCAGAGAGCTCCTGTATAGATCAACGGTGTAGAAAGAAAGGAGTGAAAACTGAAAAGTGGTAATATGAAGAATTAGTTATGAAAAGTATGGATTCTGTCTTTCGTTTTTCGTAGCTCCCTGCTTGACCTCAGATCAATGACTGAAAATGAATCCTGCAGAGATCGACGGTGCAGAAGAAGGGAACATGTGCATGAGTTAACTAGACTTCCTGATATGCAGAAACAGGTATACCCCACAGCTTTCAATGGTCCATATCACCCTTGATCTCAGATCCACAGTGGATATTGATTCCATTGATCTAACTTGCACAAAGAAAATAACTCTCCAAATTTGCGGTATCGTTTAAAGGGCCTGCAGGTTTTGACGTCTCAGATCAAGGTCGATCTATATCTCCGATCGTGGTAGATTCCGCTGATCCAACTAGAATGGATAAACTAACCTTTTAGATCTACAAAATGTTAAAGAGACACATCATTGAATGGTCATGATTTAAGCAGGTAAAGATCAACAATCTAGAATATTTTTCACAGGTGAATATGCAGGCATGAATGAAGCTGTTACAGATCGCTCGAAGATCCTCTGAACTATCATTTTGAGCAGGCGAGCTTGAGTCCTTGCTGTCCAAATCCTCCAACTGATCTATCACGTGTGAACCTGCGTGCTTATTTGTTTGGTTTATGATCATGGAGGATCCTCCAGGTCATCATTTTGTTAAGATTTTCAGTCTCATGCTGTAACTTTTTTTGCTCTGTTTCGAGGTTGGTCTCGGGAGCCTAGGATGCTATAAATATTCCCTTAATAGAGGAAGAGGGGGTTGAAACACGTGAGTCTTTTGCGTTATGTAATCTTAAGATCCGTCTTTAATAAAAGTAGCAGAGTTGAATGCTAGCTTTTGAATGCAAAATTTCATGTATATTTCTCAGTTACTATCTATGATTTCTCTTGTTTATGTGCATGTACTTCTTGTTAATCTTTCCATTACGTTTTCTTTCATATATGAGATAAGTGTGTGATAGTTTTCAGAATTCATACTTGGTTATGCTCTGTCTATCATTTCAGATATCCACAAATTGTTTCTACCAAATTTAATGCAAAATTCATCTAGTTGGTGCTCCGTGTTAATGGACTGTCATGTTTTCTTCCTTGTCACAAGACCAAAAACATATTGACTGTGACCGAAGTATGATATTGGTTTTGCAAAAATTTCCCATGCAAAATGTTCTGTGTGTCTTGATAATTGTGACTCCATAGCCCAATGTACCCTTACCTTGTTTCAACCACAACAATATCTTAATTTCTTTTCATATCTATATCTGGCCTTGTTATATATCTATGAGAGACCCCCCTCTAGAAACAGAGAAGTTAGATCCATTTATTAAAGTGGTTCTTCTCCTACCTCGGAGTTCACCTTCCACAACCTTGGGTGCGATTCTAAGTGCTAACATGACTGACATTGATAATAGGATGTAACGAAGTGGGATGTGAGCGCATACTCCGTGCAAACACCTGAAAAGGGTGGCACCGCTTGACCGCATTAACTAAATCTTTGAAGATCAACGACCAATAATAACCTACCCTAAGGATTTTTTGGGTTGTAGCAAGCCCAGATAAATGACCACCACACACCCCACCATGGCAATCATTCAACACAGTTTCAACATCGTCGTGAGTCAAACATTGATGCAAAATGGAATCCACCCCATGGCCATACAATGTGTCACTGATAATAAGGTAGTTCTTAGAATTATGACGTAGGCATCGCCGTTCATCCATCGAGAGGTGAGAGGGAACCTTCAAAGTCTGCAGATAGATGATAATATCACCATATCAAGGTCCTGCAGTCGAGATGAGAAAAATATGTTCATACACAACTGAATCTTTATGAATCATATCTACATCCAGACTAGGGGTATTAGATATAATCTTCGCAAAGATTAATGACTTCTTCGACTTTGATGAAACAAACTCAAGGTCGAACTCTTGCAAAATGACAATCCATTTATTAAATCCCCCCTAATCATTTGTTTGGTCAAGACAAATTGAAATGCATTGATGCGGGATACGACGATAGTCTGGTGAGGCAAAATATAATGTCTCAACCACTGGACTGCATGGACAGTCGCTAAGCTAACTTCTTGACGTGACTATATCTAAGTTCAACATTAATGAGATTCTGGCTAAGATAATAGATAATGTGCTCTTTGAGCTACTCATTGTCTTGAACCAGAACCGTATCAATCATCTTTTGAGACGCGTCCACATATAACAAAAAAATACGGCTATAGTTACGTAGAATAAGAACGGGGGCCGATGCCAAGTCTTTCTTAAGGGTGTTGAAGGACTCCCAGGCTCGCTCATCCCATACGGACGCAGTACCCTTCTTCAATAAGCACATAAAACCCTCAGTCAAATTGGAATAATTGATGACGAATCGACGTAAGAAATTGCCCATCCCTTGGAGAATTTGAAGATGTCGAATTGTGCATGGGGGAGACAACTGTAGTATTTCCTCAACCTTTAGTAGATCGACCCTAATGCCCTCCTTGGATACAATGAATCCCAACAAACGACCATGTTTCACACAAAAGAAGCACTTTTGAGGATTTAACTGAATTTTATAACGAAAACATCTTTTAAAGACCAAGCACAAATGACCTGGCTGATCTACCCTCATACGAGAGTGAGCAGCTAAGCCATCCAGATAAACCTCTATAATACGCTTGAGGTCATGGAAAGCAAAAGTCATAGCCCGCTCAAAAGTGTCTCTAATGTTTTTAAGTCCAAAAAACATTTTCTATTATGTAAAAGTACCCGAAGGATAGATAAACGCAGCCTTATGTTAGTCCTCAGGTTTAATTTGTATCTGGTTGTACTCCAAAAATCCATCTATAAATAAGAAAACTGTGCTCCCTGCACACTCATCCAAAATCTCATCAATGAAAGGTGTGGGGAAATTATCTTTCGGAAAAGCCCTATTCAGGTCTCTAAAATATGTGCATACGTGAATGGTCCCCTGCTTCTTATCGAATAGAATGGGATTGGACACCCATTCAATTAAGGGGACCGGATAGATGAAACCATCTTTGAGCAGTTTCTCTATCCCAGCCTTAATGGAAGGCTCTTTGCGAGGGTTCATTGCATGTAGGAGGTGTAGAACATGTTTAGTGTTTGGATATGTTTTGATTTCATGTTCAACAATGCGAGGGTCGATTCCTTGAATCTCTTCATATGACCAAGTAAAGACATCATGAAATTATGTAAAGAGCTCGGTGTATCTCTTAATTTCATTGGGTAATAATTCTGCACCGATGTAAACATTCTTGATTTTACCAGGAATTCAAGAGATGTTGATAATTGTAGGAGATAAATTTGCCATGTTCCCTTCAGCATATATACCATGAGTACCTAATGGGATCACATGATGACCAACACTCTCACTTAAGGTCATCCTAAAGTCATCATGCTTGTCTTGTTTGATCTCCGGGAGGAAGTAATATCGATGATACATCTCCTCGCAAGGCTGTTATGGACTAGTCATGGCCTCGAGAATCGCTTCATTTGAAGGAAAAATATCATCGAGGACATTATTGTGAACACGATGACGCAACCGCCCAAGTAGACATTGCAAGGAGATCCTCCCCTTCCATCCACGAAGAGGAAGGACCATGGTCTATAACAAGATCAAGTGTAGATTAATATTCAACTTCTGCTATAGACAATGAAATTCTCATCCTGGTAGGTCTAGCATCTTAATCTGAAGTGCTCGAAGAAGGAAGAGTCCATGGTTCATCCAAATACATAGTGCTAAATGGTACTGAACTCATAGATGACGAATCACTACTAGGAGTAGAGCTATTACCTAGGCTTGGTGCTAAAATATTAAAAGTTCCCATTAACGTCGGTTACATTCCAATACCAAATTTCTCAGTTGTTGGCTGAGAATTATCAATCGTCAGGATAGTTGATCCTGACGATGCAGAGGAACTAGAACTATCAAAAGAAATTTGGTGTCACAATCCAATCCTCAAAAGGGAAACACACCAATCGAAATACAGACGACGCGGTCACTTTCATAGCGTAAATCTAGTTTTGACCCAGTAAAAGGTTGTAGTCAATGGGTGCATCAACCACCTCAACCTCGACCAACATAGTCTTCGCTAGCAACTGGACCTGTAGAGAGGGAATAATTCCATGCGACTGAAATGAGCGTCCATGAAATGTGGTCAACATAGTCATGGATTTTGAGAACATGGGTGAGACAAGGCCTTTCCAACAAGCCAGAGACATCACGGAGGTCACAGTGCCTTCATCAATAACTGTGCATTTAATGGTGTTGTTAAGACACTCCACATGGACTAGAAATGCCACTTGGTAAGGCAAGTGAGACTGGACCTCGTGAGTTTCAAATATAACTATGGTGGAGGCATTAGGATCAACTACTCTGAGAGAATATAACAAGGCTCTCTGCTGTGAAGGACAAGTGTGAATAACTTCCATAGCTGACACGCACAGGGAGTCTAGCCCAAATCCTCGACAATAGAGTAATGTTGGGTGGATAAGACATTAGGATTGTGCCCTGAACGCTTGAGGACTCCCTTAGGTTTATGAGGTACAGCTTCAGGCTCATCAATATGCAACAGAATTTCAAAATTTGAGTGAGTCACAACATTAGTAGCTAACATTATATTGAGGCAACCATGGCCACTTCTGCTACCAACGGGTTTTGATTCCCACTAGAACTGCTTCCGGTGTTGATGATCCTTGAATTCATAATTTTATTATGAGGCAAAGGGTTAGTCAACATAGCTGGGCTCTATGCAATGTACTTCGAGGCATATTTGATATGAGGGCACAAGTATGTGAGATGGTCTTCCCCACAAAGTTTGCAAGGTAATTTAATCTTCCACTTATGTGTCTTGTCCCCTGCAACATTATCCTCATTCTTGTCATCAATACGATTCTCCTTCCTATTCCCACCCCATTTATTATTTAGTCCCTTTCTTATATTTCTTTCGGATTGCTGGTTACCCTTCTAATCCAATGAATGCAGTCAAAGAACATCCACCGATCAGGTGGGAGTGGACGAGGCCGTATCCTGTCCGATCGCAGAATGATTAATAGAAAAATATCGCATTTGATGTGTAACATTGTCTAGGACCTTGGTTCTTGTGGAGGCAACAACATCATCGAAATGTGGCTTTGGTTTGAACTTAGGATCAAAGTTCAATTGTGGCGCGTTAGGGATAATCTCATATAAAAGCCTAAACTGACATAGATCAAATCCAACTATTTATCCATGAAGATAACATGTTCCTCATTACACACTTCGGTTGTCGAGACATATTTCGTGATATAAGGTAATAAAGATTTGAGGAACCATTCCAATAAAAAATCGATTGGAATTTTGGTCTTAATCAACCTCTTTCGTCGGCGCCACTCTTGAATATGGTCAGAGATATGCGTGGATTTCTCTTGCCTAAATGTTGACAAGAGATTTGTAACGACATCGTAACGTACTAGTAGTTGAAAGTGGTCAAGAAAGGTCATGGGTAAGTCATTAAAAGTCTAATAGGTGCCCCATGCATATCTATATACCATTTCACGGCAGGACCCGCGAGGGCGCATTGAAACAGTCATAAATTAACAGAGTCATGGTTCAATGAGTTTGAGGAGAACCATAGGTGGAAATTAGTAACGTTCTCTCCAAGGTCCTCACCATTCTTACCTTCAAACTTGGGAATTTCTAAAGGAATTTTGGCGGGAACAACCAGCCACATCAGATCATGAGATACCAGATCATTGGTCAACTTCGAAAGGTTATGTAGGTTTAAAGTAGAAAAAAGAGGAGCTTAAGCTATGGCATCTGGTCCCATGCCCCTTGAATATGATGGTTCATATAGGGTTGATTCTGATAAAGTTTGTATCCTTGAACGGTTGGATAATAACCACCTCCCATATGGCCCATATAATGTTTCTTAGGGATATGATGATTAGGTATTCCTTGAGAAGGAGGCGCCACAGAACCATAGTTATAAGATTGATAGGTTGGTGTTGTTAGGAATCTCGTTACACCTTCTGCGGACAGAAGCTGTTTTTCTGGTCTAAATGGTTCATATCCAAAACAAATAGTTCACAACAAGGTTGGGAAACTTCTCCTAGAAACTACAGACATCTGGAATTCAATCTTCCATGGAATGATGTGGATCTTCACCTATGGAAAAATATCTCCAAGAAAATACCTGCATGAACACATCAAAACACAAAAGATCAAAAGTACCAGAACATCATCTATAGATCTATATCGGTGACTAAGGAATCCGATAATAAACATGCAAGATTACACATAGCAAGTATATGGGAAGAAAACCAACTTTGCATTGATAAATAATGAAAGAGTTTACAATGTGTGCCTTATTGTTGATGCACTACTCCACAAAACCGATATCTTATCCCCAATATATCCAACTTTCTCCTCTATACTCACTCTTAATGAATCAGGTCAGAATGTCAAAATGACAGCATGACTTTTCTCTCTCCCAACCATGTGGCATGAGCCTATTTTTATAGGCCTCAAATGGTTAGATATGGTTGAGATTTTGGTGGGTGAGGTGGACATGAGATCCCCAAAGCATGGATCCCGAGCTCAACTGACCCAGGTGAATAGGGATAAGGACTGCCATGAAGCTTTTGATCTGGAAGCTTCGAGAGCTTCATGGCAGGCTCTCTTTTTCACTTTTTACCAGTGGCACAACTCCTGCTCCTTGATGACAGAGCGGTGCTAGGGAATAGCCGCTCTTCAAATAAAGAGAAAAGGAGGTGCCACCGCCTGTATTCAACACTACTCAGGCGGTGTTGAAGAAGGTATCGCTCCTAAGCTTAAGGGTAGAAGCGGTGCTAGGTTTTTATGTGCAAGTTTGACATTTGGATCAGGGTTTTCACTTCAAGATTTGGGAATGAGGGAAAACATGGATGTTCAGGATCTTATCACATGTTGATGACGAGATTTGGGTGTAACAGAATGCCCCCCAAAGCATGAGGCTAGAGGGATACAATAGGCAAGAGCTTTGATAGAGCAAGTTATCACTTTTGAGGCAAGAATCGGCTTGATCGAAGATCAACATCAATCAGGCATTTGCAATACATCAATACTTTTGAATCATGAGCAAATGTGCCTTCACCATGGCTGCAGACCAATGTTGGGCCCAATATATGCCAGTTAATTAAAACTTAACCTATAGGGTTCTAAACATAAATTGCCAACCCAAGGAAGTCTTTTATTTCAAAGCTATCGTGCAAGATCTATGCAAGCACAATTTCTACCTGACACTGTTATCTATTGGTATGAAATCGAAACTCTTTGTAAACTAGATCACACATTCTTGAAAACAAATCAAACCCTAAGCTTATTCATAAAATCACACTGTAAACCTAATTAGACTTCAAACATGGAAATAAAAAACAACTCTTATAAAGCAAGATCTAACTACATAAACCTAGAAGAAATGCTATGTTGGCCAACGATCTATTAAGATGAATTAACAGGAAAACAACTATGATAAATCTAATGAAAGCATGAACTAAATAATAAAAAAAACTATGATAAATCTAATGAATGAAAGCATGAACTAACAAATAAACACATCTCCAAAATAAAACACCTACAATCAATACTACCAGCATCTGCTCAGGGAAGAGGGCCCTTCCTCCACTGAGCAGAGCTGGATCCCCAAAATGAAAGTCTACAACTTCAAAATTAAGAAACTGTTAGCATGTATTATCAGAATGGAATGATTACAATAGATCTGGATCAAATCCTACATCATAACATTGATTTATCTTCCTCCCCTTCTCAATGAGATTGATTACATATTTATACATAAAATTATCTCATGGAAATGAGGAACTGAATCCCCAACTTGTGATCTGTAACAGCTGAAACACGGCTGTAACTGCTAACAACTTTGGAACCGACCACAACAGTAAATATCGAAAATACCCTCTCGAAGAACCACATGTATATCACAAACCATGGCTTTGTTTGGCATTTTCCTGGTGGGTCAGGTAAACGAGGCTGTTACACACAAAACCCATGTCTCAGATTGTCGAGATTCTTTTCCATCTGTCCAAAAATCGAGACGCGAATCAAGGTTTTCTTATCTGGCATGCATTTTTTGTTAAGGCTGTAACAGCTAGCTGTGAGCATCCTGTACGTGACAAATCACTCCACAAACCATAATTAGTAAAATTATGCATAATAGTCTTCAATTCATCAAAGATAAAGGAAAATAATCATTATTAACCACTTAAAACATCAATGGGAGTAGTATGCTGTTTTACGCACAGTTACAACAAATGGATGGAAAATGGAATGATAAATGGGCGATAATGGGAAGAAAATGGATGAAATATATGTCGATAAGTGATGGAAAAATGGACAAATACGTGGCCCAACATCACCCCCAAACTGAACTTGTTGCATGTCCTCATGCAACCCAATACCTGTGTAGCATCCGTCTAGAAGAACTCATTCACTTGTTGCTTTTCGTTTTACTACGCAAGGGGAGTTGCAGCTGCAACAAGTAGAAGGATAGGCAAAGTTTTAGTGGAGTTGAAGTTGCGACAAGTAGAAGGATACGCAAAGTTTTAGTGGAGTCGCAGGTGTACATAGGATAAATATGACATAGTTGCAGCTGCGAAAAGAATAAAAATTAGAAATTTTTTAACGGAGTCGTAGCTGAGCGGAGCGAAAAAATGATCGATATTTATGGAGTTGCAGCTGCCTAAAACGAGAAAATAGGAAAATTTTTTACGGTGTTGCAGCTCCGCGAAACAGGAAAAAGGAAATTTTTTTACGGTGCAGCTGCGTGAAACAGAAAAAGGCAAGAATTTTTTTATTTATGGTGTTGCAGCTACGCGAAACGGGAAAAAGGAAATATTTACGGTGTTGCAGCTGTGCGAAATGGGAAAAAGGAAAGATTTATGGTGTTGTAGTTGCGCGAAAGTGGAAAAAGTCAAGATTTACGGTGTTTCTGCTGCACGAAATGAGAAAAATGAAAGATTTACGGTGTTGCAGCTGCGCGAAATGGGAAAAAAGCAAGATTTTTACGGTGTTGCATCCTTTTGAGTAGAAAACTTCCGAAGTAATTTTATCCCAAATGATGAACTGGGTTTGGCTGAAATTTCTCAGACAAGTTTATACTAGTCCAATGCACCTACACACCTAAAATCAGAGATACTCACACCACGGATTTTGAGAAAAATGCAAATGGGATGTAGGTGATTATGGCCATTTTATAAAAAACCGTACATTGCATTGGGATGAAACTTACCAGGCTTGTTTATCTTGGTATTATACACTTCCTATCCAAACATCATGAGAATCCAACTTATTAATCAAGATATGCTCATTTCAATTTTTGCACTTTTCTAGATGAACATGAATAAAAATGTGTTCTAGCTAAAATTCTTGAACCAATATTTCACAAAATACAAACTGGGTTGGGCTAAAATTTTTCAAGCAGGTATTTACCATTCTGGTGCATCTCCACACCAAAAATTAGAGATACCCACATCACATATTTTGAGAAAAATTCAAATTGGCTGTAGGTGATGATGGTTGTTTTCTCAAAAATTATGCACTAGATTGAGATGAAACTTGCCATGTTTGTTCTTCTTACCATGATGCTTATTCCCTCAAAATTTCACGAAAAACAAGCTCACGATTTGCAAGATATCCTTAAATAATTTTCTGCACTTTTGCAAGCTGTGAATGAGTAAAAATCAGTAGGCACAAAGAATTGTCAAAAAAGACTCCCCCAAATTGAATATGTCGCATGTCCTCATGCAAAAGAAGAGTTGTCATTTTAGTTGTAAATAGGCATCTCCTCCAAACTGATGATACATCATGTAACTATGTTGTGATGAGACTCTAGAAGGCAAAATATAAGTTTACAAGTTTTAGGCAGATTACATGTTTTGATCTACACATCAATCCTTACCCAAACTGAATCTTCAAGATGAGGAATCATAAAATGACATATGAAAGGCCTGAGCAGTGAATCCTTTGCTTGATACCTTGATAAATGGAAGTATGTTTTTGTTGCACAATAAAAGGCCGAAATCATGTAGAAGACCGTGTGCCCAAAACTGAAAATAAAATGGAGATCAATAGGTTGTTACAGGATTGTCGGAGTAAACTTCAAGTCAGATCTTGAAAATTTGTTAGAGAGCTTATTATAATAGGATGAAACCACTTTATTTGCGTTGATGCTCATGGTTGGTAAGACACAAACCAAACTGTACGACAAAAATGGCCCATCCAACAATCTTCAAAGCGAGCTTTAATTTGATTCCCAATAAGATTATGAACTCTTAGTTTTTTGTAAGCCATTACTGTAATGCAATCATTAAATCAACAGTTCACAACTTTGGCAATGAAAATTCTTCAATTTGTTGAGAGAGAATACACTTGATTTGGAAAATGCAAGAGTTGTGGAAAACATAATGAGATTTTTTGTCTTTTATGACCATCAAGAATATGTGCATCAAAGTCCTTTGTTTATTTGATTTTTCAAGACATTTGGAAAATGAAACTCCATGAGAAGAACTCTCCAAATGAAAAAGGATGGAGGACTATGACATATACCCATATCCATGAAAATAAATCTCATCCCTTACCATTCTTACCCCCATCATATTTGCATTTATATGAACTTATCGTTCTAGATGAAGGTTGTTCTAAGTACTTGTAAATTTGGAGCTCCAAAATGAGACCTTGAACCAAATGTTAGACATTTCCAAAACAGTTTTCTTAACCATGCAATTCATTGGATTTGAAGATTTCAATGTACAAGAGAGTGCTGCCACAAATTGCCAAAGAGGGAAAGATTTTCCTTTAAGCACTTTGCATGTATTCTATTTTGTATGGCAGCATAGGCTTCTTCTATTGTATGTTCTTGTGACTAGCCTATCCTTTTCTTCCAATATGTGTATCAGCTGCTTTAATTCTCCTCACTATTTTTATGTGGAAACAGAGCACCGTTTCTTATTGCTGGTTCTTGCGTGGTAGCAACAAGACTTATTTTCTTACTATTGGTTCTTGTGTGGCAGCAACAAGACTTCCTATTGTTGGTTCTTGTGTGACAACAATAAGGTTGATTATTTTTATGCTTGGACAATTGGGTTGGTGAGATGTTGGGTAGGACTTGGGTGAGTGGGAAAGTATGGGAATTGATGGACATAAAATGCTATATAGAAAATGAAAATGGCTAATGCTTAGTGGTTCTTCATGACATTTCCCTAAATCTTTAATAAATCAAAAACTCATGCTATTTTGCCTCAAGTTTTACCTCCATGGAAGCCTTGGTTGACATGAATGGACTGGTGTATGTTAGAGCTATGTAGGATGATCTGATATTGAGACATATGTATATGAGAGCTAAAACTGGATGAGGTTGAATTTGATCCATGATGTTGTGCTGGTTGCATGTAAGACTAACTACTGAGACAATTGATGAGGAGGAATTATACCACAAAAGCAGAAAGCTCCTTCCTTTATTCTGAAAATCAACTGCTGGAATGAAAATGGAAAGGAATTGATAAACTATTGAAACAAATGATGCTGCAAGTCACTGTTGAAACCATTAGATCACATAATATTCAGCTGCTACAAACCGAGATACAATTCTTACCATGCGAATGAATGTGCTAAAGTCAAGCATGGAAAGAAATCATTGGATTACCGGCCATTAATGTTTTCCATTAGCCAATGTGAAGAAACTCACCTTTGATGATAGTGAACTCTAAATTACCTTAGTGCATCTTGACAGGTACGAATGGATGTGTTGGAGTCGAGTCACCTGCAAGATTCATTAATCAAGAGGCATTGATGAATCCCCATGATTAACAACAAGGAAATCTGCCATTGATTCATGTAGATACCAGGGCACTATAAAACTCTAATCTCGACCCCAGATGATGTGTCAAAGTCGATGGGACAATACCATTGGAAGGTGGAACTTAATGAATTCCACATCATCCAATACGAGTACAAAATAAATGATTGTGAAGAATCATAGTGAAAAATAGACCCCACATGAAACTGAGAAGTGGAAAGTATATTTGAAGTCGTGATGTAGTAGTGATGGAAAATAAAAAGGTTAAGGTTGACTACATAAGCAGTGGAAAATGGGACTTCAACATGAATGGATTTTTAGGGTTTTGGAATGATGAGGGTGAATGAATCTACAATAGCACAATTGGCTTCATGTAGGTATCTCCATTAGAAATAGGTTTTGAATCCAATAATAATTGATGGGTCAAATTATTAAATTGAGCACATAGATCTTTGGACAAACACACAACTCAGAAGATAGATCACACAATTTACTCAGTTATTGAAGAATGAAATATTGCAAAAATGGCTTGCAGCTGTGAATGCTTTTCATTAATCAAAGAGTAATTAGATAATAATTACAATGGCTTTAATAGCCACATGCAATTCGAATCCACATGAGGAAATTTGAATTGATTAGACTCTACTTGACTGTAGGTAACTAAGACCTTGTCTAAATCACTATCGGAGGACTCAATAGTTAACTGACCTTGTCTAAACCATAACTGGAGTTCATTGGAGTTCTAAAACACAACTCAAGTGTTGCATTCAATGTTGACTAAGGCTAACTGACTGTGTTAGGTGAGAAATGCGCCCCTCCTGAGTGCAGCCATGCAAACCTAGTGCTTAATTGAATGTAGAGGACTAGAACTGAATGTAACTGACTCCTAACTTAACTTGACTAGTCACCAACTGAACTGAACTGACCTTGGTTGGTTTCGACACTCTCAGTGGCTCCTAAATTGTAGGGATTGGTCTAGGAGGCTCCTAAACTGATGCAATCAAGTGCAATCAGTGGCAGTAGGCCTCAATTAGTGTTCCCCACAATTTAGTAACTGAAACATGTGCCCCAATTAGGACAAGTGGACCCAATGGTGCTAGTGACTAAAAATATACTGGATGGACTCCCGATTTAGACATGACTCCTGATTTAGACATTAGACCAAATTGGACAAGGGAGGATTAATAATCCTAACACCCCCCCTAAATTGTAACTTGGACAATCTGTGGGCCCTGGTAACTAAGACCATAGGTCACCCATTACATCAAGTAAAATAAAGTAACTGCTTAATACAAGGAGATGGGGAAAAAAACACATGGGAAAAAAGCCCCCCCTTTATCTAAGCAGGTAGAATCAGCTCTCAAGTTTGAAAAACTTGAAAATATGTTGCTGCAATCTTCTTATCTGTGAGGTAGCGAAGCAGCATGCATGGTGTGCTGTGCACAGGTATTATGGGGCCTGACATGTAGAATTCTCCTTCTTCTCCAAAAATGATGATGGAAGGAAGGAGGAATGTAACCTTTGTCTCTTGCTAGATGAAGAGGTGTTATATCATATCCATTCTTCTGAATGTAGTGAGATTGAGCCCTTTCCATATAGCATCTTATAGGGAGTTTATTGCATATCTCTGAAGGAGGTAATATTGCATGGCATAGCGCAAGGGTCTTTCCTTTCTAAGTGTCAGGTGAGTTTCCAGTTTGGAAGTAGGGACTAAATCTAGATCTGAGTCAGCCTGAATCTCAATCTCATAAACTGATAAATATGGATCTGCAATACTAGTAGAAGCTGCAAAGGAAGTAGATGCAATGATTTCACCTTCCCTTGCAAGTGACTGATCATGAGAGTGCACTGGTTCTGAAGGAGGCATCAAATGTGAAAACTCATATGATTTTGAAGCGTGATTTGCAACACCCTTTGCTATGATGCTCCCAGTAGAGATACTTGTGATCTCCACTGAGTCAGGACCAAAGATCACTCACTTTGGAGATCTAGTATGGGTCATCTGATAGACAGATAACAAGTTTGAAGCTAGGGAGGGAACAAATAGCACATCTTTGAACCTTCCATGTTCAAGCTTAACACAGCCCTTCCCTTTTGTTTTGACTTTATTGTTATTGCCCATCTGAATACTAGGACCATCAAAGGACTGAAAAGAAGATAATGATTCTCTAGATGCAACCATATGGTTGGAAGCTCTAGAATCAATGAGGAAGACATGTGTTGATGTGTAGCAAGCCTTCAGTGCATGGCCTTTCCTTTGGTATTCTTCATCTTCTTCTTTAAAGTCATCCTTCCTTGTGCTAGCAGGTACATAAATGTTATGTTTCTTCAAAAGAAGATCCATTTCATCAAGTTGTCTTCTCATACAGGAGATTTCTAAATGAAAGCCTCTTCCACAATAAGAGTAGAGGACCTTGAATTTTCCATTCTTCTTGCTTCTCTTCAAACCTGAAGGCTCTTTTGACTGCTCTTTCTTCACAGGAGACTCATCTCTTTGCTTCCCTTTGTCATTCGCTACCTTATCTCCTCTTGCAACCAGAGCTTGATCTTTGGAAGATCGAATGATCCCCATTTGGATCAACTTATCATTCTTAGAAATGAGAGATTGGATGAAGGCATTAAGAGTGGGCATCTTCCAATTTGGAGTAGTGAGCCTTACTGTTTGGAAGGTGTGTTATCTCCTAAATAAAATTTTCAATAAGTTCACTCAAAACAATTTATTTTTTGATCAGTGATGATGGTTTTAGGCCATATTATGAAAGATATTGGAATGAATAACACGGTTGGGATATCTGATGTTCTATTTTTAAGAAAATTTGAAAGTTTTAGCTTTTGGTGGCTTAGGCGAGTTTTTCAACAACTCATTAGCCACCGAAAAGCTCACCTTTCAGCAACTAACAGTTTTAATGCACGACCATGTTAACCACCGAAAGCCTGTTGATAACATTTTTTTTATGAAATTTTGGCAAAAGGACTTTCGGTGGCTTAGGCGAGCTTGCCAACAACTCATTAGCCACCGAAAAGCCTTGGTTTCGATAGCTTAGTGGGTGATTGAAGGAGGGAATTAACCACCGAAAGCAAGTGAAATGCGTTGGGGAAAAATCCCGCTCAAAAAACTCAAAAAACAGGTTTTCGTGGCTAAGAGTGGTTTCAAAATGGTCTCTAAGCCACCGAAATCAGACTTTCGGCAGCTAAGACCAAAATTTCAGGACGCTCTAAGCCACCGAAAGGGGCGTTTTACTATGAAAAGGCATAATTTTAAAATGGTTATTATGAGCGACTGGAGAATAATTTTGAAAAACACTCAATGTATTTTGTTCCCAACATGTCAGAGAACAATAACCTCTCTCAGTTTTCCTACAGGTATTGCATATTCGGAGAATCAAATCCATTTCTGAGCCCTAATTTTCGGATCTTAGAATTTCCCTGTTTTACACATGTTTTTGAAATACAGGTCTCGGGAAGATGAAAACGAATTTCCAAAAAATGAGAGAGGTTTTTGCTCAAAAAAAACCAATGTACAAAAACCTCTTTCAATTTATACACAAGTCTCACATATTTGAAGGACCAAATCCATCGTTGAGCCCCATTTTTTCAGCAGTTTGGCCAAAATTTAGGGCAAAGTTGACCTAACAAGGTAGGTGACAGCAGAACAAGAAAATTTTCCTTCACCTACACCAAAGGAGCAAGATGAACCAACAGAGAAGGATTCCTCTAGCAAGCCCAAGACACAAAAGATAAATCAGTTGCTGAGGCAAGTGTATGAGATGGAAATTTTAGAAAGGGAGATAAAGAAAAATAATGCTGCATTGACCAGCAGAAACAAGATTCTACATAAATCTTACCTAGAGCTGAGAGAAAGGTATGCTTTCCTAAAAAGGCTAAATAAAAGGTACCTGAAAGACAACAGAAGATTGTATAGGATGATTAGTCTTCAAAGACTGCAGATGAAGGAGGCCAAGCTAAACCCTAACACTCACCTCACATTGGAAACCCTAGCTGAAGCTATAGTAATCCTTCAGCCTTCAGAAGCAAGCCAGGCTCTGGTTAAACCTCCTAACATAGAGCCTACTGAAGAAGAACGCTAAGTAGATAAACTGGAAATAAAATTTTTGGAGGCAGCCGAGGAATTTTTGAAGAACAGGGCTTTCGGTGGCTTAGGTGGATGCAGAGGCAGTTCATTAGCCACTGAAAGCTCTACTTTTGGTAGGTAACCGTTCTGATATTTTGGCCTCTTAACCACCGAAAGCAGACAAAGGCATAGGATCGATTTTTGCCACACAGGACCGGTTTTGGGCGAACATGGATGGCTCAGGGACAAAGTATAAAGATGAAGGATGCTGAATAAAACATTAGGGAAGGTATGCTTTAGTTTTGCTATGACATAACAGTAGAAAAGGTCACCAACACTCAACTGTCAAAGTGAAACAGTAACTTAACCAGTAGATGACCAGTGGCAGTGATTTCCAGTACTTACTTTAGTTATCAGAAGGTTCAAATAGTGAACGAATTCTACAGTTAGTTAGACTAGTAGTTAACTATGGTTTTTAACCTAATTATGCAAAAAAAACAATTATTTTGTCTATTTTTATTAAATCAGATCCAAGTTTCAGGATCTGAGTATTTTTGTAAAGGCTATAAAGCCTAAGACTTATTTTATTGAAAAGGTTCGACTTCGAGGACTTATATACCTATACTATTGTTAGCTTCTCATTTTTCTCATGATTTAATATATGCTCTTTGGTTATCATTTTGTTCAGCTTCCATTTCTAACTTTCTGTGCTTATGCTTGAATGTGTATTCAGGTTATATTCAAGTTAATTAATGGCTGATAGCTGTTACCCTATTAGCATGTTGATGTGATTTGAATTATAAGTACCATCCTTATCATGATTTAGCCATTTATATGCATCTGTTTTGTGTGTAAATCTGCCAGCCTGATGAGTTCTCCATCCCTACACCTTATTGTCAACCTCTGAACAGTGGTAACTAAAGCCTTGTACCTGATTGAGTTTCATGCATGTCTTGAGAGTGGAAGGTCATATAGGTCACCTGACTTGATCCATATTAGAAAACCCCAAAAACATTGTAAGTTACCAGGCATCCTCAAGCTGCAACATAGAGGAGTTTCCTGGAGTGATAACAAATTGGTGCTGTTGCCGGGGAGAGGAGACTGAAGCTCAGCTTCCCCGAGAGAC
The DNA here is from genome assembly GCA_001517045.1 of Pseudotsuga menziesii. Lineage (NCBI taxonomy): Eukaryota > Viridiplantae > Streptophyta > Pinopsida > Pinales > Pinaceae > Pseudotsuga > Pseudotsuga menziesii. The sequence goes on from LPNX010298400.1 coordinate 555,755, forward strand.
GACATAGATCCTTGCTTTGATGATAGACAAATCTTGGACACTATTCTAGTTGTAATCATCTATCTAGCGACTCCATAGAAATAATGTGGCTTCAAGAAGGCCAAGTACCAGACCAAACCCTAAAGGGCCACTAGTAACACATGTTTCAGATCCATAAGAGATCCTAAGAAGAGCTAGGGATTCGCTAAGGTAGACCTACAGAGCTAGAAAGGAAGCTACATCAGGTATTTCAAGAGATATTTCTGCTATTATTTCTTCTGCAGAAACATTCAAATCTCAAGAATTTTAAATAAATAAGAAAATTTTAGGGTTGAGGAATCTTCAAGCACTGTTGCTTGTGAAGATCTCATCCCTGACGACTCCATGAAGGACGAACTCAGTAGCGACTCCAAAATATTAAGATGTCAAAAGCATTTGCTGCTCTGTTGGCTTGTAGGTTTGCACCTCTTGACTTCTATTTAGTTCCTGGTTTCCCACATCCAGTACCCGATATGTCTGAATGGGGAGATTTTCTACCTGTCTTCAAAGAGGAGGAAGAAGACAATCCTGCAAAACACCTCCTCAAGTTTCACGAATGCATGGATCTATTAGATCATCAGCATGAAGATGTTCGTATGAAGATGTTCATGTATTCATTATATGGTGATGCATGTCAGTGGTATTTTTCTTTACCTCCTTCCAGTATTTCATCATTGAAGGATTTTCACAAATCATTCACTGAGCATTGTAAAAGGTACTATTTAGATGAGTTTGCATTTGATAATTGTTGTGAAGAATATAAGTTGCATTCTGAGGTTGAGAAGGTAAATAGAGAAGAAGATTTTAAGTTTTGTGTTGATTTGTCCACTTATGGAATTTATTTTAGTTCTACTTTTCAGCAAAGAGATGATCATAGACATATGCATGCTATGGTTAATGATAGCTATGAAGAGTATGCTGCAATAGGGGAAACTTCTCCTTGTGATCGAGATATTAATGATCTTTAGAATGTTAACCATTATATAGATGCTTTTGACCTTGTACCAAATGCATCTCTTGACTTAGGGTGTTAAGAAGATCAGTTTGTCCCCTTTGAATGAGCAGATTGAAGGAATAGCATGTAACAAATTTGGATCTGCAGCAAATACTAAAGGTAGCCCTCATTTTTCTGATTTGCAGACAAAGGAAGAATGCAACAGATATGAAGAGGAAGATGATGATTTGAAAAGTCCAGAACAACAGGGCATAACTCATCCTCCCCAGTCGGAGGTAGAGAAATCTACAGTTAACGTAGAGATCACTGAAAGCAGACAGCAACAACATTTCATTAAGTTAGAACAATAACATAAAAAGGTATTTCTTGTTGGATTTTATGACCCTGTTGCTAACTATATGGAACTTATGAACATCATAGATATCAAAATATTTTTGTCAGATGATAGCTGGTTCTGTCACCCTTCAAAACTACATTGTTGCATGCTAGGGTTTCATTTATTTTTCGGGTCAAGATCAAGGATAAGTTCAGCATATCAGCTTCTGACCTGGCTTCATTGGAAGCATGATGTCACGTGATAAGAAGACTCTACTGATTAGAATTAGGAGTAGGAGTAGATAGGAAAATAAGCTCTTAATATGAGCAGCTAGGTCATTTTTAGTTGTTTTCATGAATAATCAAAGCGGGCTACAGGAAGATTGCAGGGGATCAGTTATAAAAGACAAATGACTCCATGCCCAATGGAACACTAGAATATAGCTTTAATTATTCTTTTTCAGGAAAGGAATTTTGGTCTGGGGTTCTTGGGACCTCATAGGGAGGTTCCCATCCCCGAGTAGGAGCCAGATGTTATCTCCTAAATAAAATTATCAATAAGTTCACTTAAAACAATTTATTTTTTGATTAGTGATGAAGGTTTCAGGCCATATTATGAAATATATTGGGATGACTAACAAGGTTGGGATATCTGATGTTCTGTTTTTAAGAAAATTTGAAAGTTTTAGCTTTTGGTGGCTTAGGCTAGTTTTTTAACAGCTCATTAGCCACCGAAAAGCCTTAGTTTCGGCAGCTTAGCGGGTGATTGAAGGAGGGCATTAACCACCGAAAGCAAGTGAAATGCGTTGGGGAAAAAGCCCGCTTAAAAAACTCAAAACATAGGTTTCCATGGCTAAGCGTGGTTTCAAAATGGTCTCTAAGCCACCGAAAGCAGAATTTCGGCAGCTAAGACCGAAATTTCAGGACGCTCTAAGCCACCGAAAGGGGCGTTTTACTATGAGAAGGAATCATTTTAAGACAGTGATTATGAGCGACCGGAGAATCATTTTTCAAAATGCTCATAGGTTTTTGTTCCCAACATGTCATAGAATAATAACCTCTCTCAGTTTTCCTACAGGTATTGCATATTGGGAGAATCAAATCCATCTCTGAGCCCTAATTTTTGGATCTCAGAATTTCCCTGTTTTAAACATGGTTTTGAAATACAGGTATCGGGAATATGAAAACGAATTTCCAAAAACTAAGAGAGGTTTTTTCTCACAATAAACCAATGTACAAAAATCTCTTTTAGTTTATACATGGGTATCATATATTTGAAGGAACAAATCCATCTTTGAGCCCCATTTTTTCAGCAGTTTGGCCAAATTTTAGGGCAAAAGTTGACCTAACAGGGCAGGTGACAATAGAACAAGAAAATTTTCCTTCACCTACACCAAATGGGCAAGATGAACTAGCAGAGAAGGCTTTCTCTAGCAATCCCAAGACACAAAAGATAAATTAGTTGTTGAGGCAAGTGTATGAGATGGAGATTTTAGGAAGGGAGATAAAGAAAAATAATGCTGTATTGACCAGCAGGAACAAGCTGCTGCATAAATCTTACCTAGAGTCGAGAGAAAGGTATGATTTCCTAAAAAGACTAAATAAAAGGTACCTGAAAGACAACACAAGATTGTATCGGATGATTAGTCTTCAGATACTGTAGATGAAGGAGGCCAAGCTAAACCCTGACACTCACCTCACATTGGAAACCCTAGCTGAAGCTGCAGTAAGCCTTCAGCCTCCAGAAGCAAGCCAGGCTACTGTTAACCCTCATAACATAGAGCCTACTGAAGAAGAAAGATAAGCAGACAAGCTGGAAAGAAAATTTTTGGAGGCAGCCTAAGAATTTTTAAGAACAGGGCTTTTGGTGGCTTAGGCGAACGTTGAGGCAGTTCATTAGCCACCGAAAGCTTCACTTTTGGCAGCTAACCGTTCCGATATTTTGGCCTCTTAACCATCGAAAGCAGACAAAGGCATATGATTGATTTTTGACACGTAGGACCAATTTTGGGAGAACAGGGATGGCTCAGGGACAAAGTATAAAGATGAAGGACGCTGAAGAAAACATTAGGGAAGGTATGCTTTAGTTTTCCTGTGACATAACAATAGAAAAGGTCACCAACACTCAACTGTCAAAGTGAAACAATGACTTAACCAATAGAAGACCAGTGGCAGTGATTTCTAGTACTTACTTTAGTTATCAGAAGGTTCAAACAGTGAACGAATTCTACAGTTAGTTAGACTAGTAGTTAATTAGGGTTTTCACCTAATTATGCAAAAATAACAATTATTTTGTCTATTTTTATTAAATCAAATCCAAATTTTTAGGATCTGAGTATTTTTGTAAAGGCTATAAATCCTAAGACTTATTTTATTGAAAAGGTTTGACTTCGGGGACTTATATACCTATACTATTGTTAGCTTCTAATTTTGCTCAAGATTTAATATAAGCTCTTTGGTTATCATTTTGTTCAGCTTCCATTTCTGTCTTTCTGTGCTTATGCTTGAATGTGCATTCAGGTTATATTCAAGTTAATTAACGACTGATAGCTATCACCCTATTAGCATGTTGATGTGATTTGAATTATAAGTACCATCCTTATCATGATTTAGCCATTTATATGCAACTGTTTTGTGTGTAAATCTGCCAGCCTGATGATTTATCCATCCTTGCACCTTTTTGTCAACTTCTGAATAGTGGTAACTAAAGCGTTGTACCTGATTGAGTTTCATGCATGTCTTGAGAGTGGAAGGTCATATAGGTCACTTGACTTTATCCATATTAGAAAACCCCCAAAACATTGTAAGTTACTAGGCATCCTCGAGCTGCAACCTAGAGGAGTTTCCTGGAGTGATAACAAGGTGGATACAAAGACTGAGTAGTCTGCATTGAGCTTTGTGAGAATGGAAAGGATGAGCTGATCTTCATCCTTCTCCACTTTGCATTGCTTCAACTGATATATCAGGTTCTTGAACTTTGTGAAGAATTTATTCAGTGATTCGAAGTTGTATGGATTGAGAGTGATTAGATCATTTTCTAGTTGATGGATCCTCATCTCATCTTGCTTATCAAATAAGGAGGAAAGCTTGTCCCAAATCTGCTTGGGAGTCTTCAATCCTTGGATGTGGAATAGAAGGTCTTTAGAAACTAAGGAGAACAAGTGTCCATGGGCTTCATCAAGCATGTTCAAGTACTTTTCTTTGTCATGATCTAAAGCTAGCACTGCCTCTATTTCTTCTATGAGTCTGAAGAGCTATTTGGTGTGAAGCATTACCATCATGTCTTCCTTCCACTGGTGATAGTTGAAGGGAGTGAGAGGCTTTACTGGATGAACCATTTTGAATGCAGTAAGAAGGACTGAGCTGCTGTAGCAAATGTAGTGAGAAGAAAGGGCTGCTTGTAGCAAATGCTGTAAGAAGAGCTGATAAACTGTCACACAATCAAACATACAAAGTAAGGTTGACAGTTTGCACTTTTGGAATTTCCTTCACACCCAGCATCGTTGATCAAGCAAGCTTGATCAACAGTTTCCTAACTTGGGATATTAAGTGGTAAATTCTTCGCTTCTGGTGCAATACTGGAAGGAGCAATTTTGCTCAAAAAAATAATCCAGCTGGAGATCTGAAGAGGAGAGGTGTCTTGTCTGCTGAGGCTCTGATACCATATTAAATTGAGCACAAAGCAAAATCCATTTCATACCTGTGGGAGAGTAATGTCTATCTAGACTCACCAACAGTATTCTGATCACAGCTTCTTCGTTCCTTGTCCAATTTGAGTGATTCAAAATCCAAATGAAAGTAAATTTATAGGTTTATTTCAATTAGAAATATGTTTTTAAAATTCTATGTAATGATGTTCCAAATCACTCAAGAACAACCTGCATAACAAGGTGTTTTTTCAAATTCTGGACTAGACAAACAGTCACGGTTTTAGGCTTAACTTTTTCATTTGATAACGGATTGATGTGATTCCAATTGGAGATGAAAGTATATTCATATAGGTATCTCCATTAGAAACAGGTTTTGAATCCAATAAGAATTGATGGGTCAAATTATTAAATTGAGCACATAGATTTGTGGACAAACACACAACTCACAAGATAGATCACACAATTTACTCAGTTATTGAAGAATGAAACAGTGCAAAAATGGCTTGTAGCTGTGAATGCTTTTCATTAATCAAAGAGTAATTAGATAATAATTACAATGAAGTACAATGGCTTTAATTGCCACATGCAATTCGAATCCACATGAGGAAATTCGAATTGACTAGACTCTACTTGACTGTAGGTAACTAAGACCTTGTCTAAATCACTATCGAAGGACTCAATAGTTAACTGAACTTGTCTAAACCATAACCGGAGTTCATTAAAGTTATAAAACACAACTCAAGTGTTACATTTAGTGTTGACTAAGGCTAACTGACTGTGGTAGGTGAGAAATGTGCCCCTCCTGAGTGCAGCCATGCAAACCTAGCGCTTAACTGAATGTAGAGGACTAGAACTGAATGTAATTGACTCCTAACTTAGCTCGACTAGTCACCAACTGAACTGAACTGACCTTGGCTAGTTTCGGCACTCCCAGTGGCTCCTAAATTGTAGGGATTGGTCTACAAGGCTTCTAAACTGATGCAATCAAGTGCAATCAGTTGCAGTAGGCCTCAATTAGTGTTCCCCACACTTTAGTAACTGAAACATGTGCCCCAATTAGGCCAAGTGGACCCAATGGTGCTAGTGACTAAAAATAGTCTGGATGGACTCTCGATTTAGACATGATGTTTGATTTAGACATATGACTAAATTGGACAAGGGAGGATTAATAATCCTAACACAAATAAGCCAATGAACAATCTAGGAAACAAAGTTTTAGGAATGTTGATTTGTGATAGGTAGTCGGTATTTTGGTCATAAAATTTGCATACGATATCGGAATGGAGTGATTCAAATTGAGTTGAAAACTAGATTCATAGGGTAATATACAAATCAAATAGGTTTTCAAGATGTTTCCGATAAGGCATCCAAAAATTGACTGTCCCAGCTCTGTTCCTAAGCTGCATGCTTGACACCTTGTTAGTATTTTGGCCATAAATGTTTCGTTTGATACCCAATATTAAAAATTCAAATTGTTTTGGAAACTAGATTCAAAGGGATACTTGGGGTGTAAACAAGTTTTAAAAATAAGTCCATTTGGTCTCCCAAAAATGGAATGTTCCGGCTGTGTTTCAGTAAAGGTTTCAAGCCAAAATGCCAGCAAAAATTTAATAAATGAAACTTGATCCCCAAAATGTGACCGGAATAGGTGTGAATGTTTTTAATGATGTAAATTTAAATATATCACATACCCATACAAAATAATTTCAAGCATTTATCACCTATATTGACTTACATAGTGTGTTGCAGCCGCAGCTGCAACTCTTAAAAATGATATAATGTTGAAATAAAGCACGTGTATTTTTATGGATGTGTTATATATAAATGAAAACTAAATATATATCATGATGTGCAACACACACGTATCTCAAATTCATAAATTCTCACCTACAAGACAGTCACAGCTGGGTGTTGCAGCTGATTGTTACAACTGACAGTAATGAGTCACAGCTGGGTGTTGCAGCTCATTGTTACAGCTAACAGTAATCAATCACAGCTGGGTGTTGTAGATGATAGTAATCAGTCACAGCTGGTTGTTGCAGCTAAAAAATTCATGCCCAAGTTCAAGCTTGAAGGGTTCAATAATCGTTGGCTCATTTTCCTGTGGATCCTTCATTCACCTTCCCTAATTACTGTAATTTCGTTTTCAAGAAAGTTTGTTTTTTTGTAAAAAATAGAGACAAATTAAAATTGGAAAATTGAAGAAAAAAATGATTTAAGCATTTTGTTCAAATATTCAACAATTCTAAAAAATTCTTGAAAACATCTCATACCCATTCCTTATCTTTCTACTTTCTGATCTTCCAGATCGCAACAAGGTGCAGGAAGAGAGCATACTTATTCAAAAATAAAAAACTTAAAAAAAACAAAAGCATGGTTTTATTTTGTTATTCTATCCTACCCTATTCTACTTGGAAATATAAAAATTGTTCAAGTGTATGCATGTTTCCAATGGAGCCACTTTCGAAGAAGTGACTCAAGTATGCTCATACTCCCAACAGAAAAATATAACTTTATGAATGCTAGGATATGAGAGATCAACTTCCCTTGAAATGATGGTGCCAAGAATTGGTGAAGTATGGAATGATGCTACAGACCGATGTCAGATTGAAACCAAGCTTCAATATAGTCTTTGTTCCCTTGATTTCTCATGGATGTGACACCATGAAGCTCCTTAGTAAACCGATCTTCCTCAATGGATAAGAGATTCGGATCTAATGATGTAAAGGATGCTTCAATTTTTGGTTCCAACGTCCGTTCTTCATCAAATATTACGTGTGTCTTGTTGATCTTGTCTATTTTCTTATAAGGACTAGAAGAAACTCCATCCGCAAATATTGGATTTAAAACATGTTCAGGCCTCATATGGATTTGCTGCAAAAACGCACAGTCTTTTTGCAGCGGTGTAGGTGAGGTAGAACAAGAGGGAAATGTAGGAACATTTTGCAGTTCAGCACTGTAAGCATACTGTACTGCTTTATTATGGTTAGGGTGGAGGGTGGATTGGACAGGAAATTGTGTTGGATACCAAGGAGTTTGATGAGAAAATAGATGTGGCTGACGTAGAGGATTGGTTTGTGAGGTTGATATTGAAGGACCAAGTTGTGTTGCAGCATGAGGGAGAGTGGCCATGTGATCATAAGATATGCCATTCCAACCTTATGGATAAGGTAGGTAAGAGTTAAATTGAGGCTGCAATAGCTACCATGGTGGAAGAGTATTCAATGATTGAGTATGAGAGTAAGGAAATGGAGGGATAAAATTTTGAACCATACACGTAGACCACGATTTCCATGACTGTTGCAATGAGTTGGCTACAACTCCCAGATCTCTTTGATATGTTTCTTTCATCCTTGGTAAGGAGGGACAATGATCTGTGGAATGATTCAAGTCACATATGCCAAAAATTGTGGGACTATCCAAAGGACAATCCATTGCAATATGTTTCTTCTGACAATCGAGGGAAAACTATTTCTTCAAATTCCTCATGCTTTTCTTTAACCTGCAAAACAACCAATTCCGAATTTAGTGAATCATTGATATCAACATTAGAATTTTTAAATACATTACTGATTTCATCTCGTAAAACTCTTGTTTTTGCAGCAGATTTAAAAAATAAAGATAAAAGTTGCTTACAATTCTTACCGGTCTTGAAGTTTCCTCTTGAATACCTTCTACATAACTCACAAATATCATCATATGCTGACTAAAATACATTACATGTTCCCATCAGATTTAGTATTTCTAAATATTCAGCTTGGATTCCCTTGAGTAGAAGTGTTTTTAAGGTCTCCTTCCCCAGTTTCCTTTGTTTGGATCTTTGGAGGTTATATTGAAAGCGTTCTATGTATTCCTCCAGACTCTCTTCTTCTCCTTGTGTCATTTCAAAGATGTCTTCATTGACCCTGCAATAATCTTGGTACCTTTTCAAGAATACATGTTTCATGTCTTCCCAAGTTTGTATACAATTCCCACCGAGGCTCATGAACCATCGGAGGGCTGTTCCTTTTAGAGTAAGGGGAAACTCATTCAACTTTTGATCATTAGTACAATAACCATATCCTCTACAAAGTACTTCGAATTGAAATAAAAATACATCAGGGTCTTCATTTTTCAAATCGTGAAAATTTGGTAGAACATGTGGGGGGATGCTTTTTTGTTGGCACCACTCTTCCTAAATCTTTGATGGGAAATTTGAAGGTAAAAACTTCTCCATCTTTCTTACCTGCCATCTCTTCATAGATTCTTCATGTGCATTTTTGAGGCTCCTCGTTCGAATGTTCCTGTCAACTTGTTAGTAGAATGGGTGGTGCTTACAACGCTACCAAGGGGAATGATAAGATTTATGCTCCAAAGATTGAAAATGAAATAAAAATGAATGTAAAGATAGAAAATTCACACTCAAAATAAATTCAATAAACTGAAATGTAATCATGTAAACTACATGCCCTACTTTAACAATGCATCTACAAAACAATGTCAGATGTACTTTTGCACCATTGATAACTTCCCCGGTAACGGAGCCAAAATGTTGGGCCCACTATATGCCAGTCAATTAAAACTTAACATGTAGGGTGCTAATCATAAATTGTAAACCTGAGGAAGTCTTTTATTTCAAAGCTATTGTGCAAGATCTATGCAAGCACAATTTCTACCTGACACTGTTATATATTGGTATGCAATCGAAACTCTTTGTAAACTAGATCACACCTTCTTGAAAATAAATCAAACCCTAAACCTATTCAAAAAATCGCACTATAAGCCTAATCAGACTTCAAACATGGCAATAAAAACCAACTCTTACAAAGCAAGATCTAGCTACATAAACCTGGAAGAAATGCTATGTTGGCCAATGATCTATTAAGATGAATTAATAGGAAAACAACTATGATAAATCTAATGAAAGCATGAACTAAATAATAAAAACAACTATGATAAATCTAATGAAAGCATGAACTAAATAATAAAAACAACTATGATAAATCTAATGAATGAAAGCATGAACTAACAAATAAACACATCTACAAAATAAAACACCTACAATCAATACTACCAGCATCTGCTCAGGGAAGAGGGCCCTTCCTCCACTGAGCAGAGCTGGATCTATATGCAAAAATGTTGGGCCCACTATATGCCAGTTAATTAAAACTTAACATGAGGGTGCTAAACATAAATTGTCAACCCGATGAATTATTCTATTTCAAAGCTATCGTGTAAGATCTATGCAAGCACAATTTCTACCTGACACTGTTATCTATTGGTATGCAATTGAAACTCTTTGTAAACTAGATCACATCTTCTTGAAAATAAATCTAACCCTAAGCCTATTCATTAAATCACACTATAAGCCTAATCACACTTCAAACATGGAAATAAAAAGCAACTCTAACAAAGCAAGATCTAACTACATAAACTTGGAAGAAATGCTATGTTGACCAACGATTTATTAAGATGAATTAACAGGAAAACAACTATGATAAATCTAATGAAAGCATGAACTAAATAATAAAAACAACTATGATAAATCTAATGAATGAAAGCATGAACTAACAAATAAACACATCTACAAAATAAAACACCTACAATCAATAATACCAGCATCTGCTCAGGGAAGAGGGCCCTTCCTCCACTGAGCAGAGCTAGATCTCCACAATGAAAGTCTACAACTCTAGAATTAAGAAACTGTCAGCATGTATTATTAGAATGGAATGATTACAATAGATCTGGATCAAATCCTACATCATAACATTGATTTCTCTTCCTCCCATTCTCAATGAGATTGATTACATATTTATACATAAAATTATCTCATGGAAATGAGGAACTGAATTCCCAACTTGTGATCTGTAACAACTGAAACACGACTATAACTGCTAACAACTTTGGAACTGGTAGCAACAGTAAATATCGAAAATACCCTCTTGAAGAACCACCTGTATATCACAAACTATGGCTTTGTTTGGAAATTTACTTGTGATTCAAGTAAATGAGGCTGTTACGCACAAAACCCATGTCTCAGATTGTCGAGATTCTTTTCCATATTCTCGCAAATCGAGACACTAATCAAGGTTTTCTTCTCTAGCATGCATTTTCAGTTAAGGCTGTAACAACTAGCTGTGAGCGTCCTGTACGTGACAAATCACTCCACAAACCATCATTAGTAAAATTATGCATAATAGTCTTTAATTCATCAAAGATAAAGGAAAATAATCATTATTAACCACTTAAACATCAATGGGAGTAGTATGTTGTTTTATGCACTGTTACAACAAATTGATAGAGAATGGAATGATAAATGTGCGATAATGGGAAGAAAATGAATGAAATATATGTTGATAAGTGATGGAAAAATGGACAAATCCGTGGCCCAATAACCAATACAAGGAAGATATATGGGAGAGAATAGTGAACATGGCCACTAGAATACAACGTAGATCCATGTGATAGAGGACTCAAACTTGGACATAGCTACTAGACATACAACATAGATCTATGTCATACAGACACAAATTTGAGCATAGCCACGACCATACAAATGTGGGTCCATGCTGGTACTTCATACAATATACTCCATCGTAATTTGGGGATAAAGCTATGAGTGCTTTATAACAAATACCCAGGGTCTTTGTATCGTCTTCCACAAAGTATGAATCTATCCATGTGATCACAATGATATGAAGTCGAACATGGTAGAAACCACTTGATTACTAGTCAATGATGTGAACCGTTAACAAGTGCGAGGGAGATCACCATTGATGTCAATGATTCCCAATGTACCCTAGTACAATCTACTGAGTACGAATAGATGTTTTGATGTCGAACACCCAGTGGAATCTATCGATCAAAGGTCAATGATGTGAACCTTTGTTGAGAGCGAGAGAATCTGTCATTGAGGCATACATATCTCAAGGTACTAAACTTGTTTCTAAGACTATTTCCCAGATGATGAGCTGATGTCAACAGGAATAGTCTCGTTGAAGGAGGGCCATGATGAATCCCACATCGACGACACGAAACTCGAAACAAAGTTCTGGAATGTTGTAGATAATGTAACCATATGACTGACTCAAAAGTACTGACACAAAGGCTATTTTAACTACAGAGGTAAGCTTCTTACTCGCTTTGAACATCGGGCGGCACGACAAAAGACTTGGAAGCATGAATGGACTAGATGAACACACAATACGACAATGGAAAATCCATTCTTTTGAAAGACTCAAAGGAGTGACATGACTCGTGAAAGTGGATCGATTTGAAAGTCAGCTGAATACCCAATTGACTGAATGATATGCAGACAAGTGCCATGTTCAAAGGTGACAAACAACTGCCATTTATTTACAAAATGAATTGATTCCCTTCCCTTAATTCCCCCATCATGATTGATGAGTGCCTCTTTTCGTTTTTACGAGTCCAAAAAGGGTAACAGGCACTCATTTTAGCTTGTCTGAAGACAAGTCCATTCTCATACATTTTATGAACATGAGAAAGGAGGGGTTCGTTCATTGAACAGGTCTCTCAGTGTTTAGTTTAACGAGTCCAATGAAAGCAAACTCGGTATCATTCATGTTTAGAGAGTCTGAACGAAGACGTAAGAAGACTCCAAAGGGTCATTTTTCGTATGATTTAGTCTCTAGGGCCCGAAAATGTATAAAATAATACCCAAGTTAAGAGAACTCTTCCATTCATGATTGGCTGGAGTGTTCCTTTTTTGTAAGTAGTCTACCCGAACCCAAAAAGAGATAACCTACCGTCGGAGAGACCACTCTTCAAATACTTTTACGAGTATGAAGAAGACAAGTACTCGACAATATTTTCATAGTTAGGGAGTCTGAAAAGAGTTTAAAGGAGACTCCATTAACCTTTTTCATGTTTAAATCTAGAGCATGAAAAAGTGATAAACTAAGCTCAAACCACTTTTCATGTTTTAACTAGAGCACGAAAAATGAAAAGTAAGCTCAACACCATCTTACTATTTTTAACGAGCTCAAAGATCAGTTGAAAGAATGCTTGAAGATTGGTTTCATTTTTACACAAGCTTGAAACCAATGGGTAAAATATGCTTGAAAGATCCCATTAACATGATATCCAGAGGTTGGAAGCTTTCCCCCAGCATGATTGCTAACGAAGCTTACCCCTAGCATGGTTACTAGCGGCTTGACATGCCCCCATAGCTTCATTTTGTCTGACGATTCTTCTTCCATACCTAACTTAAAAAACCTAGTTACTAATGTGAAAATGTTCACCAAGGGGGTAGGAAGAACAAGAATCAGGTAGGTGAAAAGAAGGTTCAAGTTCTAACACTAAAGGGAAGACTCGACTGAAGGGAAGGGGATCTGTTTCATTTTTACACAAGCTTGAAACAGAAGGTAACTATGCTTGGAAAAAACTGACATGATGGTTAGAACCTGACATAATGGTCAGGTGCTATTTCATTTTTTAATGAGCTTGACACATAAATGGAACTATGCTCACATGCATCCGTTTCATTTTTTAACGAGCTTGACACATAATAGGAACTATGCTCAAGGTCAGTTTTATTTTTTAACGAGATTGAAACCAACAATAAACACTGCTCAAAGTGGCCTGTTTCATTTTTACACAAGCTTGAAATAGAGAGTAATTATGCTTGAGGGGACCTGTTTCATTTTTTAATGAGCTTGACACAGAAATGGAACTATGCTCACCACGCTTGTTTCATTTTTTAACAAGATTGACACAGAAATGGAACTATGCTCACTAACCTGTTTCATTTTTTAACAATCTTGACACAAAAAATAACTATGCTCGCAAAATTGCTCCTACCCAACATGATATCCAGAGGTTGGTAGGTTTCCCCCATTACATAAAAGCTAGCGGCTTAACTCTAGTATGGTGTCCATAGACTAGAGCCATGCCCCCAATTTTACCTAGGATGGGAAGAAGCTAACTAGAAGGGGAAAGAGCCACAAGGACATGGGGGATATTCAGGGAATTTCAATGACTAGGAGTCACACGATAATTAGGTTTAACGAAGGAAAGCTGATCAACGGTCACAATCTTCCCATCACGAGGAAAATACATCACTCGAAAGAGTGTGGACACTAAAAATTTCATGGCATAAACATAATCACGCCCAAGGAGTAGATTGAAATATAAGGGACCTTGGACTAACATAACATCGATACAGACATTTTTTCCTTCCAAAGTAATAGACAAATGAGGAAGGATCCCTAAAGGCGCTATGGGTATGAAACATAATTATTCCTATTTTTTCCCATGGGGGGTGAGCCAGTATTTAAAGGCATGGGAGGATATCTATGGTTGAGGATCTCATGGGTGAGGTTGAAATTAGATCCAAAAAGGGAGGATCTCAAGCTCAATTGACCTGGGTGAATAGGGATAAGGCCTGCCATGAAGCTTTTGATCTAGAAGCTTCATGAAGGATCTCTTTTTCACTTTTTACCAAAAGCACCACTACTGCTCCTTGATGACAGAGCGGTGCTAGGGCAGAACTGCTCTTCAAACAAAGAGAAAAGGAGGTGCTACCACCTGTCTTCAACACTACTCAGGCGGTGCTGAAGAAGGCACCGCTCCTAAGATTAAGGGTAGAAGTGGTGCTAGGTTTTTATGTGCACGTTTGACATTTGGATCAGGGTTTTCACTTCAATATTTGGGAATGAGGGAAAACACGGATGTTCAGGATCCTATCACATGTTGATGGTGAGATTTGGGTGTAACAGTCGATTTCCCCCTAGAAACATAAGGCTTCTTAGGGATCTGATGATTAGGTATTCCCTTAGAAGGAGGGGACAACGTAGTTGTACGTAGCACTACTTCCCAAGGGACTGTGTAGGATATAAGGAGGGTGAAACATGAGAAATAAATTTGAAGGAATAGGTGTGGTGGATGATGGGACGTAGGATGGAATGTAAGAGGTGGGCCCAACATTCACACATCCACTATCACCTTCGAGAGAGTGAACCCTAGTGTCAATACCAAATGAAGGGAGGGAAAATCCCCACGCGAGTGGAGTAGAGGGTGGAATATGACCACTCCAAAACCTATGAACAAGATAAGGGGCTGTGGTTCCCCCAAGTCCAACACCAAGGTCCACAATGGGACCAATGGCAGATGATGGGATATAAGTAGTGAAATTCGACATGCCGAAATTAAACAAACCTATGCTAGAGGGAGTAGGATAGGTCTCAACACCCGACCTCTCCGAGGAAAACTTCCTATGGGAAGCTGTAACATTTGACAGCCGGGGTCGTGTAGTATGAAGTACCATCCCCTGAAGGGTCAACATAAACCAGAGTTCCGGATATCCATATGGTTCCTTCCCCCATTCTAGACGATGGAGATAGAGGGAACTCCAGGTTCTTAGATGTAGTACTCATGGCGAGAACTGCATGTGAATCACAATGTACTAAAGGTTTCCTAGAACGTTTGGTCCTCTTCTGAGGAGGAGTAGAAGGGTTCCAAGGAGATAACACAACTAAGCATTGAGATTGGTAAGGTGTTAGAAATCGATCTACAATGACTTAAAATAATAAAGACTCAACTAATTACGATCCCTAAATCCAACTAGCGCACAAATAGCACACCCCTAAGCAAACTAGGACAGATGCAAATAAGTAGAGAGGGAGGATAAGTGAGCTCCCAAATGTAGTAGGTATGTCTCGCCTAGCAGAGGCCTGAGACTCCCATACACTACAAGTGGAGGTGTGTAACCAATTATAGTGGCCCTAAGATTCAACTCATATAGAGACTGTGATGTATGACCCCTACATGTCCATGACAGTCGCAAAATAACCTCTACAAGTACCCCTTGTGATACCTAGGTAAGGAAACTAAGGTCACCCTAATATAACCAATGCTCAGGAGAACAGTCGCATGTGGGATCCACCATATGGGAAGGGTAACAAACACCGAAGCTCAAAAGCACGAAAGGTACCTCAAAATCCCCCAGATACGAATAAGATCCTGGAAATATCTTTTGACGATCAATAGAAAGTGGGAAGTGAATATCCCCACCACAAACGTGTGCACTGACTCGTGCTTAACCCCTGTGTAAGAGGAGCCTCATGAGAACACTAATTATACAAATGATTTCACTTCTCACATGGACAAGCACCTAGTTGTTTTGTTTCATAGTCTTGGAAAAATTTACTCACAACACCCTATTCCAAGGCTCTACAATCCGAAGCTTGTTGGCGCACCTCTATAAAAAAAGTGTAATCAATTTTAATTTAAGCTTTATTTTTAATGGTTGTGATTACTCAAGGGTAATGAACATGCAACTAGTTGTGATGTTACGACTCGACAATGAAGTAAATATGCACACCTAAAAAACAATGCCAAGTGCAACTTGTTTTTAAACATGAAAAAGGGGTATGCCACTACATGTAATGCAAAACTTCATTTCAAATTCCCATGCAATCATTCCTATATGAAATCATGATCATTAATTCCATATAAGAAAACCTAATGAAAGTACTATATCAATGTACATGCACATGCACAATGCAATAAACATGCAAAGACAAAATGTTTTTGTATTTTCACTATAGATGCAATGAAAATGCAATAAGAAGACACTACAAATTCTCAGACCTTGCATAAAGCAACAAATAAGCCAATAAAGACATTGAGACCAAGAAGGCCAATGCACTAATAATAAAACAAAAACAAGATAAACGAGAAGAATAAGTTGCAAAGAAAATCAATAAAAAAGACGTCTTCGATCACAACAGAAGCAATCAACAGGACGCACTGGAACCTAGGAAGACTCAGCAATATTCAGAACCCACCCAAAACCTCCACACATCAATATCTCAAGCACAAAGAGAGATGTACACGACTGTTCAAGGGACAATAGTGTATGTATGTGACTATATGTATTGCATCCCGCATATATACATGACTGTAAGTTCTATGACCCGCAGATACAAAGGAAGAGGTGGTAAAAATAAGCTAATGCCAAAATTACTTCAAGGGATTGCTAATAACTCAACGAACTACTGAATGTGACACAGAAACATAGAGAAGAAGAGAATGAATCAAGCCAATGATGCACCCAAACCCTAACAAAAAGGAAATCCCCAACAGAGTCGCCAATTCTGTTACAGAGAAGATCTCCTATGGCTTGGGGTGGGCCACAACAAACAAGATGACACTAGAAATAAACCCATTTCCAAGCATGCTAAATATATAAACGAAACTACCACTAAGGGACAAGAGGCGTACCTTATTCCAAGCATTCGAAGTAGATCCCCGTTGAGCTTTCAATCAAAATTGTACCTACAAATTTCCCTCAACAACAACAATATATACAAGCATGATATATGTAAAGCGTTAGAATCTAATCTAACATGTTACATTCCAATACATAAACAAAGTAATTACATCCATGGATAAGGATATTCATAATTACACATGCAATGGCCGAGAAATGGTTATTTATATTTATATGAACAAAGATTCAAATGACAACCTCTGTCAGGACCTCGTTGAAATCAAGAAACTGAGTGCCTCCACCTAGGCCTCCACCACTTCAATCCTCCATACAAAGGCAAGCTCACAAAGATAAAGGCAGGTTTGGGAAATAACACTAATGGCTGGTTTAAGGAAAAAGGGATACTGACTCAATTATATAAGAATGGGGCTCAATTCCATTATAGTATCTTTGCTCTCCAAAGTTTTCCTCCTCTAATGGTTCATTGTAGCTCAATATATAACCCCTCAATGGGAAGTGAAGGGTCAAAATAGAGCATTTCCTGGCATATGGAAGGACAAGGATTAGGTCATTCGTTACTTGATGGGGAAAGCTCCAAATATTTTTTGTTTTTGTTTTGAGCATATTTCCTGATGTACATGGGTGATAATGGTACAAGCTATGTATACACGTGGTGTAGACTTGTGACCTGCGTATACATATAAAAATGTATTTTTCAAAGGTTCCACTGGAGCATCAGGGTCATAGTGAGAAAAAGGGGTAAAAAGAGTCTGCATAGGGACAAGGATATGCCATCGAAGCATGATGTATTAGGTGTGGAAAATAACGCTAAATAGTTAGATCAAATAACAAATGGAATATTAGATCTCCTTTCTCATTGCTTTTGATGTACCCTACTAGAGAGGGTTAAATCAAGTATTAGTACTAGTATAAAAAATGCATAGATCTAAATACCTCTTTAGTAATCTACAACAAATCCCCAATAGAAAACTATCTAAAGAGAGCTTGCCCTTGTGGGTGATAACATCCTTTCAAAGGCCTAAGGAAGAAGTAAGAAATGAATGTAATTGAACTGACTACAGTTACCTCGTACATTAAGCTTAAGACAATGGCATCCACATAATGAGAGCACAACACACATATGATCTCCAAAGCCTTCTTTGTTAATTCAAACAAAACAAGAGTACAAGAGATTGAGCATAAACTTCACTAACAACCAACACAAGAAAATAGAGGGGAGAGCTTGCTTAAATAACAAATAGGAAGAGGGGGTTGACTTTCATGAAGTGGTTGAACTAGAGTGTTATATGACAAATGATGGAGTTACTAGAGTGTAATTTGACACCTAATGAAGTTAAGTTGAGATTAAGGGCTCCTTATCAGCCACCTAGGAGACAAGGAGGAGACAAATAAGGACTGATTGAGACCAAGTCCGATTAAAAATGATACCTCACTCAAGGGGGGTGAATTAGGGAATATTCTCTTTTACCAACCTCCTAAAATCACTCAAATGTGTCTCCAACATGCAAAGGGGGTTTTGTATTCAAGGGGTGTGATAGGATAAATTAAGTGGTCTAAAGGGTTTAATACATCATATCAATGTGTTTGACACCCTCTTTATCCACATAAATCAAATACTATACAATATACATCCCTAAGACACCAAAATTGTAATTTTTACATGTCCATATGACTAAACTATAAGATGTATGGAATACAAATTGACACTAGACTATGCACCATGCGAGGGAAATACATTAAGCCTTGCTTTGGATTTGGAAGCATGAGTGAAAAAACTTTGACAAAATCATACCATAAGGGCCTAAGCTTATCTCAATGAAAAAAACACCCTAGAGCAACAATAATGTGACTGATATTAATGAACTAGCCTTTCATGGACAAAGAACTCATATTATCTCATTTTATAATTCCCTCGAAGGGGATAAATAACATGTAAATACAATCCATAATAATAATACGAATAATAAGAAGAGGCATGCATGCTTAGTAGAGCTCTAACACTGCAATCTCTTTTGTACCTCTTCATCTTCAGTCCCCGCATGATCAAGCTAGTGTAAACTGGGTGGTAATAAGTGGTATTACATTGGAACGATATCTAATATTTGTTTTAGTTGTGCAATACAAGAGAAATGTTTTTCATCTTCTACTTGTTAGAAATGTAAACTTTACAAACTCTTTCATCCTAGGGTGTTTTAGGTATTGTCCATTGTTGAGTGTCACTATGAAGCTCATGGGAGTTTGCTTTTATTTTTGCAATGTTTGTTTTCTTCTTGGAACTAACAAAAATAGTGAAATAATTTTGATATTCTAAATTAGGTTAATGGTCTCTTTGTGGCAAATTTTTCTTATTCTCAATCTCATTATAACACAATAGTTTTTTTTAAAATTAGTTACATCAATATATTATTATCATTGTTGATATTCGAAATAACATTCTCTTGTACCAACCCTTGATAATGGAGCCAAGAAGAAGAATCTTGATTCCACCCTCTCCTTGGCCTATAGAGGTGTCTACTAATGTTTGAATTCACTATAGGAAGCCTCAGTTTCTTCGAGTTATCAAACTTCTAGAATAAGTACCTTAACATAGCCTTATCTCCATAGGTGTGAAACCAACCTCTAAAATAAGGATAGGGTATGGCATATATGTTGCTTTTATTTATGAGAATGTGAATTATAAAATGTTTCCACCTTTGCTTTATTTTCCTCCAATTTTCCCTGCAAATACTACAAAATTGGTGTTTGCAACTATATATGTTGGAGTAGGGCCCCGTAGCTACAGGAAAAGCTGCTATATCGGAACAAGAAAGTCAAAGGAAATAGTACCTGAAGCGGCTGAGAAGAGAGCTCAACCACTGCACTTAAGGCAGCGGCGAAGACAGGAGGGCTAAGCTACCCTCATAAATAGAAAAGGAGCAATGGGCCGAGGTATTAAAGACAAAGGACAGAAGGGGAGCAACCGAGGAAGCGGCGCCCATACCCACAATCAGCGCCGAAAATTGTGGAAGACTGCAGAAAGCTGCGGCGTGACCAGTAAGCGGCAGTCCAAAGTACAGATAGGCCGACTGTCACAGTTATGGTTTTGGGTTACTGTTGGGATAGGCCCACAGTTTTGTATCATGGTGAGACCTTCGGGTCACCTATTTAAGCATGTATTTTGTATTGTGAAAGGTTGGTCAGTTAGACAGTTAGTTGGTTAGCTAGTTAGGTGTTGCTAGTTGTCATCAGTATTGTAAGACCTTGAGGAAGAGTCGAGCCCTGGTTTTGTGGTTATGTCTATAATTATCTTACTGTAACCAGTGGCCGGCTCCTTGAGCATGAATGTAACAATCCACAGGGATTGAGAGAGAGAGAGAGGAAGGAAATATTGTAATAAGAAAGCATTATAGGAAGAGAAGAGATCTAAGAGAGAAGGGCTCCCAGCTATGTGAGTGGAGTTTCCCAGAAGATCTCAAGCTGCATAAGAGGTTGTAGCAGAATTGTGTTACTCTCTCAAGATATAATATAAACACAGTTCCTGTGGACGTAGCTTCCCCCCTGGAAGTGAACCATGTAAAATCCGTGTGTTGTGCGACTGTTTCATGTGATTGTGCTCTACTTATTTGCTATCTGTTATTCGTTACATGAATGTTACTTATTAGTTAATGGATGTATGTATGCTATCCTTTAGTTACAGTAACATAGAAGGGTAAATGCAAGTTGAATGTGTCAAGTATTATGTATATGAGTTTATCAGTGCTTGATTTACAACAGCTAAC
The DNA here is from genome assembly GCA_001517045.1 of Pseudotsuga menziesii. NCBI lineage: Eukaryota > Viridiplantae > Streptophyta > Pinopsida > Pinales > Pinaceae > Pseudotsuga > Pseudotsuga menziesii. The sequence continues at coordinate 576,686 of LPNX010298400.1, forward strand.
AGTTACAGTGTTAAGTGACTCCTGTATATGAGTTCAGCGAGTTGAGCGTGATTGATGTTAAGCGTGTTAGACTGTAGAAGCTTAAGTGAAGTTGTTTAACACCCTAATGAAGGTTAACTGAGCTATTACACCCAGAGAGGAAGCCTCTGGACCTTGAGAGTTGATGAGAATATTAAGTCTTACTGTAGGAAATATCGCGGCGTAGAAAGGCGATATCGCACTGTCGGAGAAGCTGCGGTGTGAGATATTGTAGGTCAAGAGTTGAGCAGAAGAGTAAGTTTGCGCATCCTCCTAGAAGCTGCGATGCGGTAAGAGTCAGTCCCATAGCAGATTCAACTAGGAAGAGAGAAACAACCTTTGCAGAAAGATCTCGCTAGTTAATTAGAGTCAGAGGACCTAGGATGCTACAGAACCTAGTTGAGGAAACCTGATCCTTCAACCACCCCATCTAGGATCACTTCGGGTGAGACTTCAGGCCGTTCTGCGGTCTATTGCCGAAAGGGCCAATGAGCTAGGGGTTTTGGTGGTACAATAAAGTAAACCCGGGTCTGCCCAGAGAAGACCAACAAATGGTTCCGTCACCGGTTTTGAACAAATTGAAGAGATGATGTTCTGTTGGCATCCTACTAAAGAAGAACTTAACCAGTGGGTTGAGTCTAAGGAAAGAGAATTTGCTGCGAAAGAAAACAAGAGTCCTAGGCTGAGTACAGAGGACTGGTTACAGAAACACATCTTCACAGACCTACATGCGATATTTTTTGTGACCTATGCAAATGAGTTGTACGATTGGTTGTCAAAGTTGAATGATGAGCATGTATTCAAGAAGAAAAGGAACATTGTCTGGACACCAGAGTTGATTCACACCGTGAAGAGCATAGATAATCCCATTTCGTGGGCAGTAGACTTCTGGCTTGCGAGTTTGCTGGAAGGTTTCATTACGGAGTTTGCAGTTGATCAAAGAAAGAGTTTCAGTGAAGCAGAGAGGTACTTCTTCAAAGGATATCGCGGTAAGTACTTGAACTCTTTAAATTTGTCCCTTAAGATGTTATTATATGGAAAAGGAGTACTGGATATATTTTCAGATGAATAAGTTAAGTAAGTGTAATGTCACAAGAGTTTGAGAGTGATTCTGAAGACATTGGATGTACACGTAGCGGTAAGAGATATAAAGTAGATTTCAGATCTTCCTTCTTTGAAGACAGTTCAGACAATACTAGAGAACAAAGTCAAAGTAATAGAGAAAAAACAGTAGGGGGTATCCCTTACCACCCTTATACCCCACAAAAACTGACCGGGACTCAGAATAATCCCGCAGGAACTCCATCTAGTAGTTCACATACAGTACATACTACCTCTACACCACCTCCATTTACACCGCCAAGTGGTAGTAATACAACAAATCAGAATCCACCTCGTAGAAACAGAATGGGGGATGACATGAAATTACCTACCTTTATGGGTACATGGGCAAAAGACCTAGAACAACATTGGTTCCTATGTGAAGTTGTATGGACCATTAAACAGATCCAGGATGACAATACTAAGCTTGTCCAGTTAGCCACTACACTTAGAGAAAGAGCTTTAACATGGTATATGAAGTATACATCAGCGCAGAACAGAACACTCGTAGAGGTCAGGACCGCAATGATTAAGGAATTTAAGAAACCCAAGTCTGAGTCACAATGTATCACAGAACTTAAAGACATCAAACAGTTACCCACAGAGTCAGTATGGGATTTCGATCAGAAATTTAAAGCTCTTATAGACCAAGTTAGTTTTGAGTTTGCACCGGAGCAACATAAGGAATGGTTCATCGCAGCACTACTCCCTCATATTAGACTTCCGATAATGCAACAGAAACTCCATACGCAGGATGAAGCATTGGATATGGCAATGAAACTAGAGGCTTCACCTTTAGCTGAGACTAGTGCATGTATGACAAAATTATAGAATTAGTTAGCCAATCTCACTTTACAGCTACATGAGATTAAGAAAGGAAAAGAGACTGAACAAGAATTATGGTGTACAAAGTGTAAAGGACATGGCCATACCAAAGATAACTGTCCAGTATTTGTTGAGTATATAGCAAGTGGGGCTCCTAACCCCTTAGTACAGAATCAAGGTCCATGGTGTGAAATCTGTAGAACAAGAGGACATAGACCATAGGAATTCCCTTTACTTCAGAAGTATGTACAAACTCCTAAGAATTTATACTGTAACTTCTGTAAGTCAGTAGGACATGATGAAAATAATTGCAGAGCTTATGATCTCATGATAGAGAGAAAACATGACTCCTACAGAGTCCAGTCAGAGACATCAGGACCAGCAGCAGGTCCACAGCATGAACCGGCTCATGATGGCCGTGGAGGAGGATTCAGAGGACAAGGCCGTGGTGGAGGCTTTGGCCATGGCTGTGGACTGATTGTTTGTTACAACTGTGGAGCCATAGGACATTATGCTAGGGATTGTTAGAACCCTACTACAACATGTAAGTATTGCAAGTCCTATGATCATACTAT
>LPNX010298400.1:587795-598602 GCA_001517045.1 Pseudotsuga menziesii
AGGTTGGTTAGTTGGTCAGTTAGATAGTTAGTTAGTTAGCCAGTTAGGTGTTGCTAGTTGTCATCAGTATTGTAAGACCTTGAGGAAGAGTCGAGCCCTGGTTCTGTGGTTAAGTCTGTAGTTATCTTACTGTAACCAGTGGCCGGCTCCTTGAGCATGAATGTAACAATCCGCAGGGATTGAGAGAGAGAGAGATGAAGGAAATATTGTAAGAAGAAAGCATTATAGGAAGAGAAGAGATCTAAGAGAGAAGGGCTCCCAGCTGTGTGAGTGGAGTTTCCCATAAGATCTCAAGCTGCATAAGAGGTTGCAGCGGAACTGTGTTACTCTCTCAAGATATAATATAAACACAGTTCCTATGGACGTAGCTTCCCCCCTGGAAGTGAACCACATAAAATCCGTGTGTTGTGCGACTGTTTCATGTGATTGTGCTCTACTTATTTGCTATCTGTTATTCGTTACATGAATGTTGCTTATTAGTTAACGGATGTATGTATGCTATCCTTCAGTTACAGTAACATAGAAGGGTAAATGCAAGTTGAATGTGTCAAGTATTCTGTATATGAGTTTATCAGTGCTTGATTTATGACAGCTAACAGTTACAGTGTTAAGTGACTCATGTATATGAGTTCAGCGAGTTGAGCGTGATTGATGTTAAGCGTGTTAGACTGTAGAAGCTTAAGTGAAGTTGTTTAACACCCTAATGAAGGTTAACTGAGCTATTATACCCAGAGAGGAAGCCTCTGGACCTTGAGAGTTGATGAGCATATTAAGTCTTACTGTAGGAAATATCGCAGCGTAGAAAGGCGATATCGCACTGTCGGAGAAGCTGCGGTGTGAGATATCGCAGTTCAAGAGTTGAGCAGAAGAGTAAGTTTGCGCATCATCCTAGAAGCTGCGATGCGGTAAGAGTCAGTCCCATAGCAGAGTCAGCTAGGAAGAGAGAAATAACCCTTGCAGAAAGATCCCGCTGGTTAATTAGAGTCAGAGGACCTAGGATGCTATAGAACCTGGTTGAGGAAACCTGATTCTTCAACCACCCCATCTAGGATCACTTCGGGTGAGACTTCAGGCCGTTCTGCGGTCTGTTACCAAAAGGGCCAGTGAGCTAGGGGTTTTGTTGGTACAATAAAGTAAACCCAGGTCTGCCTAGAGAAGACCAACAATATAGAATGAATGGGATAACACTCGTGTCAAAAAGAAAAAAGAAAAAAAATTCCCTAAACCCATAACTCAGATTCTCTACAATTATATTCAATGTATGGTTTCAAGGCCCTTACTCGTCCATTGGGGGGAATGTATTTGAAATATGCTTAAGTTAAAAACATGGAACAAAGGTGATTTGAAAACTTAACAATCACCTCAATAGTTCACCCTTTGACATCAAAGCTAATGTTGAGTGAAAAGTTTTTAAATGGCTTCATACCTTGATTTGTAGCTCTACAAATCACAATCTATATAAATTTATCGAGAACATATCCCATCCCACTTATTTCTTTGCCATCCCCTTTCCCCTCCTCCATTTTCAATAATGATGAAATGTATCTATAATGCAAATGACATGAAGAAGGTCTCACTATTCCATATCTACATAATTTTCATTTTGCATTGCCTCTGGCATGTGAAGTGTATATTCCACTCATGCATAACTTGTTTTTCACTTTCCTACCTTCTATGCACACAAAAAACACCTGAAGCAACCCAAGTGGACCAAAGACCTGAAAACATGTGTCAAGGTTGGTTAACAAGTAATATGGTAAAAACCAAGGCATTAATGAAAACACAATTAATATCATACCCCTACCTCATGATTAGGTAATTAGAGATTTACCTTGTATCATTCCACCATAAGCATTGCATCGGGGATTTTCCAACTGCTCACAATCTGGTTGACATTTTACAAAGTCAAAGTATAAAAATGATATCACCCAATAAAAAGAGTGAACCTATTATTGGAAACGCTACAAAATATTTCAGTAATGGATTTTTTTAATATACTAAGCTTCCTATTATCCTGGATTGAGTGTCATAGGTCATTCTTTAACTAAGAAATCGTGAGTGGGAGGTATCTATTCCATTGAAGGCACCTAAGGCTTGCACCTATCCCCAACCACTTTTTATGTGCATTAATGTGCATCCATGTACAAGCACAAGCACAAGCACAAGCATGTCACTACCGAAACTTAAACCTTGGTGGGGGTTATATTAGCTACCCACTTTCATTGACTAGGCCAATTTTTTCTTGATATCCTTAGCTAATGTTGATCTAGCCATCAAGTTCTTTATTACATTTATATGGCACATAAAGTTATTAGTGGAAAATAAAGAGAGAGCAAATCCTAGAGGTCTAATTTGGTGAACATTGGTTATGTGGTTGAAGTTTTTAACTTTTGGAAAATAGTGTACCCGTGTGAAAACTAATGGGACCCAAAGCAATGTATCATGAGATCAAATGAAGCAAGGAAGGGGCAAGGTCCTTTGACACCAACTTCTTTCAAAATACTACTAACGTTGGCAGAGCCTATTAAGGAGATTTAGATATTGAAAGCAAATTATTTCCTTGGAGCAAACACTAGAGGGTTTGACATTATTAATGAGTGGTGTACATATAAGAAATTGAAAATATCATAGGTGCACCATACAAGACAACACATCTATTGACTAAATTCAAAAGAACCAGGAGTTTTTTTCATGTCTTCATACTTGGATTTTGCTTTGATTTTTTGCAAAAGTTTTGAGAAGCTATGACCACAAAGACTAGTGTAGTTATGGTACCTTATGTTATGAAGGCATAAATCCCAATTTATTTTTTTTCTGAATTTTGGGAGAGATGTTGTCTAACAAAAAGCCAAAGCATCTAACTTCAGAGGTGAGGGATTCTTTAGATGGATAATGCGGATATTTATATGAAGAATAATACACCTACATTAGGGTTTATAGTTTTGAAGGTAAACACTACTATCTATAAGTTTATTTTCTGTAGATTCTTTCTAGAAAAACTATGTAGGCAGTTATTGACATGATGTAGTTGTATCCATGATAAAAAGAAGAAAAATTTACACATGTCAAATCACCACAAGAAGATTTTTTTCTTAGAAGAATTGGCTAAGGGTTTATACTACTCCATTTTAAAAGAAGCCAAGGCTATTCTTAGGTATGAACATGGAGGTGTGTTTAAAGATCGCATGATTTCTATACAATGTGATAGCAGTTTCCATTGATATGAGGCACACAATTAAGGAGTAGGTGATAATGACGAGGTCAATAGTATGGATACACTTGTTGATGAGGCCCATGTGTGTCATTCCAATTACGCTAGTATGTTGAATATATAATATATCCAAGAATGCATTCACAATTTGATAAGATCAAATGTCAAACAAAGGCAAAGGGGGAAGAATATCAAAGCTTGGAAACACCCTAAGAATAAAAGGCATACTAAGCAACACTTCAAAGGATTATAATGTGGAAAACTAAGTAATATATCCAAAAAATGAGTCATTGCAAACAATTACAAAGGTATATATTCTATAGTTTGAAAGAATGTTGCTACCTCAGCTGGAACTAACAATAAAGATAATTCTAATGAAATAGTTGGAAATGGAAATCAAGATGAATACCCCTAGGAATCCAAACGAGAAATATTATATAAAATTATAAGTGAACCGAAAAGGAAAAGATTGGGCGATAAAGATAAGGAATTATCATCTAAGATGTATATTGAATTAGACTCAACGCCCAATGTAGAATTTTTGGTTGTTGATGATATGACATAATTTACATGATGGGTTATTGCTTGCCTTGATAATAACAAGGGCACGAATATCCAAAGCTTATAAGACTTTCCAACCCTTGAAGACAATTCTTTAAATATACATCATCAAAGATACAATAAGCAAAATAAGAGGTTACAAGTTTTTAGGGAAAAACTAAAAGGGAAGAAGGTCGTGGAACATTTTTTGTTGTTGTCTATGATTACCAAGGATCAAAGGTTATTGATGTATTTCAAATGCACAAAGTTACATTATAAATGGTGAAAAATGTTGTTGGAGAGACAAAATGGAAAATGATATGGCAAGAAGGAAAATTCTCATGTTAGAAGGAATCTTGTATCACCAACCTCTATTCACACAACCACTATTAGTTAAGGAACCATAAAATATGCAGGAGGATTTGCTAATAAGGGTATCAAAAACAAGATTATACTTAGAGTTATGGCGCAGAGTTAGAAAAGATTGAATTCTACAAGATGGGCTCTTTTATGAAATTGTGGGAGATTGTAGACGAAAAACATTTCTTTGTCGATAAGATTATGGCATTGAAAGAGTCCTTTATTGTTGAGCTACAAAAATATACACTCTTTAATGATAATTTAATGGAGACATTTGTCAAGAAAATAAAGTCAAGGAATGGTTATGAAACACAAATTAAAATCCTCCCATTATATGCTAGGTTAACATGGATTAAGAAACATTGGAATGGTAGGATTGATATTTTCCAATAGTTGATTGAAAGTTGTGATGTTATTGAAGAGAGAACTTCTCAGGTTTTGTTTGAAATGATAGAAACTCTGCAAACTCTAGAGGGTCCAATTTTACTCTGGAATGATGGAATATATTCCATGAAAGAATTTGAGGCTAGGATGATGGCAAAGAAAAATACTATTGGATCAAAGTTTGATAATATCACTCATTTTTCAAAGTTAGAGTGAAGAAAAAGATGATTGGCTTCATCATGACAACATGGAATGTGGTACTACATCTAGAGAGTAATTTCCACTCTACATGGCATTGAGTTAGAAATGGTTTCACTAAAAGTGAAAGGGGATATTGCAATGGTCCTCTTTGTGAGTATATCGAGGGTTAGATGAACCAAATTGTTGTTGCAACCATCAAGATCACCTAAAGATATAAAAAATTATGCCTTTTAGGTCATCATCGATAACACTAACCTTCTCAACTTCAACTTCTTATTGAAAGTTAGATAGCAAGTCAAATCCTAGAAATCCTACCCCTATAAATTTTGTATGTAAAGCTCTATGATTATTTCTTATCTTCATTTTCCTTGGTCACATTCTTATGTTCATAAAACCTCTATTGGTCATGTCATTGTGAAGACCAAACTCAAACCCGTATCTCTATTTATTTCTTACTTTTATGTCTCCCTTGGATTTAAAGTCTATTGGAGCTTAATATATACCTTGAAAGGAAAAATTATCATTTTGTCTCTTGTTTTATTTAATCAATGATGTATTTGTGGTGTTATAGGGAAAAAACTATTTTAGATTTTAAAGATACTCCTCTCAATCTTATTGTCATATTTAATCTTTTTATAGATATATAGAAGAAGGCATGATTTTTGTGATTCTATCTTTGAAATGTACAAAGCAAGGTCTTTACTTATATTCTTTTTCAAACCCATGTGATATGTAAAGTTTAAGTATTTAAAATCTTCGCTAGAAAGACTTGTAACATCTTTTATTTTCATTTCATATCTTAAAGTATCAAATGATTCTCTTACTTTCATGAAATACTAGATACAATGATATTTAGAATTGGGTAGTTTCATTGCATGTTATGTTTTCTTCACTAAATTATGTTATAAAAGAAAGATACTCAAAGAGCCCACTTGGTCCACTTCAAAGGCAATAAGTTTGTCATTAGAAATCTATCATCAATAAGTGTATTGTATTTGATTAAGAGAAACTATAAGAACAAGTTTGGTTAGTAGTTGGACATCTTTGAATGAATATGGGTGAATGAATTGCATTTCTTTGAAATCAATATGTATTTCCTATCTTAATTTGGGATATACTTTTCAATACTTGCTACAAAATATGTCACATTATAGAATTTATTATATAAATAGAAGCATTTCCTATATGAAAACAAAGGAGAGAACTTCTTATGCCCCACGATGCTTCTTCTCAAAGTTGGTCCTTTTCCCTTCTCAAGCAAAGGACATCAACAATGGTTTATGTGGCACATGTGGTGCATGTGTGGTATATGTAGCACATGTTGTGCAAGTATAGTATTGACCTTTGTGATGCATATTAGCTTTGATATGACATTATATTTTCCATTATCTTAGACTAATATATGTATATGCACATGTGTGGAGTGCTACAAAGACACTCATATTGTTGCATAAAACTATTACAATCCAAAATAAATTTCATAATCCCATGTAAATATGATAGATATGTGTGAACTAGATGTGCTATGTAAAAAAATAGTGAGGTCTCAAAGAAAATGATGCAAATATTTGAAATTTAGATGGCCAAACCTTTCATGCCAAAGCCTACTAACTTCATTTCCATGAGTTAGAAGAGTGGTGGGCTTTGCATCTGCCACAAAGTGGGAGAACTCATAGGCTTTTGCATGATGGTTTGCAAGGTCTTTAGCAATGAGTTTCCCGGATGCAAGTTCCGTTAACTCAACATCATTTGGGCTGAACGAAATTCTCTTAGGCACTCCTGTATGTGTCATCTGATAGACACTAAGGAGATTTGATGCCAGAGACGATACATACAAAACATTTGAAAAATAGCCATTCTCAAGATCAACCGTACCTTGTCCTTCTGAAATGATCGTGGAGTCATCTCCCATGTGGATGGGGATGGATTTGCCGGTCTCCAAGGATAAAAATGAGTCTCTTTCAGCCATCATGTGATTCAAAGCTCCAGAATCAATCAAGAGTGCTTTGGAATTTGAAGTGCTTACCATGAGGGCATGACCTTTTTCATGCTGTGGTTCCCGATCTTGCTGATCTCTCCTCCGAAATATTTCCATAAGATTGATGTGATTTCTCTCAAGGAGAGAGGTAGATTCATCAAGCTTCTTCTTCATGCAGGCATGTTCAGGGTGAAAGCCCTTCCGGCAGTATGAACACTTGACTTTTTCCTTTCCATGATGCCCTTTTCCTTTGTTCTTCCTTGAGTCGGAAGACTCATCATGCTGCTGGTTTTCAACTTTAGGCTTAGGAAATTAGAATTTAGTTTTTGGGTTCTTCTACTGCTTTCCTTTACCCTTCAGATCTTTGGGCCCTGAGACATGGCGGGCTTAATCATGGGAGGATCTGATGATCCCCATCTGGACAAGCTTATCATGTTCACTTGTTAGGGACTCAATGAAGGCATTGAGTGTAGGCATCCTCCATTCAGGGGTTGTGAGCTTCCCTACATGGAATGTAGAGACAAAAACTGAATAATCAGCTCCAAGTTTGGAGAGTATGGTGAGGATGAACTGATCATCCTCCTTCTCCACTTTGCATTGCTTCAAGAGTAAGACAATGTGCTTGAACTTTGTGAAAAAGTCATTCAAGGTCTCGAATTTGGAAGGATGGAGAGACATCAATTCATTTTCGAGCTGGTAAACTCTCAAATCATCCTGCTTTCCATATAGGGTTTCCAATTTGTCCCAAATTTCCTTTGGAGTCTTCAATCCCGAAATATGGAAAAGAAGATCCCGGGAAATAGAGAGGCACAAGAATCCGAATGCTTCATCGTTCTTGTTCAAGAATCTTGATTTGTCTATAGAAGTACCAGGCTCATCTTCAGTGTCCATGGTGACTCTATAGAGTCCTCTGGCATGTAGTTGGATCTCCATGTCTCCTTTCCATGAGTGGAAATTGAACGGAGTCAAAATATCTACTGAAGAGGCCATCTGAATCTACTGGAGCGAATGCTTCACTTGTAGAAAACCTGAAAATCACAATAGAAAGGACAATGTAAGGTCGGACAACCTGCACATTTTAGGCTTTCATCACACCCAATGTAGTTAATCAAGCAAGCTTGATCAACAAGTTGTTTACTTGGGCTATTAAGTGGTAAGCCTTGGCTTCTGGTGCAGTGCTGGATTTTTGAGCTATTCCTCAATTTTCATGCAAGATCTGTCAAAAAGCTTGTTTTTGAGAGATCTGAGCTTCATCCCACCATGAGCTCTGATACCATATTAATCTGTCATAGTAATCTAGGGACTAAACACAAGTCTCATCAAAGATTACTAACAATAAGTCATGAAAATGGTGTAATTAGGCTACAGAATGAGTAGCCGCTCTGTATATTCACAGAAAGAATGAGTAATACAATACAAGATAATGCTGCCAGCATGAATGAAAAAGTAATTCAAATTCCCAAGGAGTTCATTCGAATTGAATGAGTGAGTCTAGCTTAACTAAATGTAAGCCACAGTCAACACTCAAGTTAACCACCAATCAAAACCCTAATTGACTCAACTGAGCCCTAACTAAAGTCGGAGTGTAATAAATGACTGAGTCTAACTGAAAGTAGGTTAGACACATGTCACAACAAGCCAACTATCAAGTGGTAGCACTTCAATGACTCCAATGAACCCCGATGAGGTTAACTAAAGTGTAACTGAACATCAGAAGTGGTTGGAGGTGCCCCTGTTGACTCTAGTTCATTAAATAATCATTAAATAATCAATTTAATGAAGGAAGGTGCCTTCACTACTCTGTTTAACTAATTGTAACCATCATTTAGCAATATCGTGCATTAATGACACTCAGATCACCCTCGGAGTGCTCCAGTTAGCCTCCCCGAATGTAGGAGAAGGCTAAGTTAGCCTCCTTGACTGAAGGTAGGTGTGGATGTGATCTAGTTGATGTCACGTAGTGCTCCTCTAATGATAATTAAGTCAATAATACTTAGGATAGTGGATTAACTAGGCCAAATTGACAAAAATGAGTGTGTAAGGTGGTAAATGTCTCCAACACCCACCCTTAAGCTATACTCAGGAGGAGTAGAAAACATAAAATGCATAAAAATGCTATGGCCTCGGCAACTAAGGCCATAGGTCACCCTGTACAATGCGGAAACTGAAACAATGCTAAAAAACAAACTAAGTGAGGAAAAGAGGGAAAACCCAGTGGGAAAACCCCCCCCTCAAGATGAACATTGAAAGTAGTCTAAATCACGCTGATGAACTCACCCCCAAAAGTGAACGAAGGTAAGTGAACTTCTGTTTTGAAAAGCTCTTGTTGAAGATGTCTGCAATTTGCTCAATAGTCAGGCAGTATTGCAGAATGATGGTCCTGTCATGCACTAGCTCCCTGATATAGTACATGAGGATCTCTACATGCTTGGTCCTCTGCCTGGTAACTGGATATGTGGATATGTTTATAGCACTTTGACTGTCACAAAAGAGGACAATGGAAAAAGTACTACCAAAATCAAACTCTGAAAGAATTCCTTGCAACCAAACTGCTTGGATGCAAGCATTCACCGCTCCTCAATACTCGGCCTTTGCTGAAGATAATGCTATGGCAGCCTGATTTTTGCTAGACCAGAAAATGGGGCCACCACCAAACATGAATACATATCTGGAAGTAGAATTCTGATCAATAGAATCACTCACCCAATCGAAATCTGTGTATCCAACCAGCTCTAGCTCGGAGTCTGTAACATAGTGAATGTCGTAGGTCCTGGTTCCCTGAATATACTGGAGGATACTCTTGGCTGCCTTCCAATGAAGATCATGAGGCTGTTGCATGTATCTTGATACAACATTCATGGCAGAATATATATCAGGCTGAGGATGTGTCAAGTACAATAAGCTACCAATCAGCTGTCGATAGATAGTGCAGTCCATGAGAGGTGTGCTTTTTCCTTCTTCAAGGTTGATCCCTGAAAGGAAAGGGAGTGGTGCAGGCCTAAATTCAGCCATGTTAAACTTGAATAATAGTTCTGATATGTATTTGGACTGAGTGACCATTATCCCATCAGAATTTTGCTCAATTTCGAGCCCCAAAAATTGTTTTAGGAGCCCCAAATCACTCATTTCAAAGGCATTGTGGAGAGCAGTTTTGATGGCTGAAATAGAAGCAACTGTGCTACCTGTGATCAGTAATTCATAAACATATAAAACAATAATAATAAAATGACCATCATACTGCTGTAAATACACATTTGGATCTGATCTACACCTTTGGAATTTTTGCGAGAGAAGGAAGGCATCCATCTTGGAATACCACTCTCTTGGGGCCTGTTTTAACCCGTATAGTGACTTCTTTATCTTGTAAACCAAAGATGGTTTAGAGATGTATCCCTCAGGATGCTTCATGTATATCTCCTAATGAATATATCCATGCAGAAAGGCTGACTTAACATCCATATGATGCACTTCCCAGTGCTTAGATGCCGAAATTGCCAAAACTAGGCGGATGGAGTCCATTTTTGAAACCGGTGTAAAGGTCTCATGGTAGTCCACAAATTGGACCTGAGAGAAACATTTTGTCACCAGCCTTGCATTATATTTGCAAGTTCTTCCATCAGCATCAACCTTGGTCTGAAACACCCACTTGCATTGAACCAATTTCCTTCCCGGAGGAAGAGAAACTAGCTCCCAAGTAGTGTTTTTCTGAAGAGAATTCATCTCTTCATCCATGGCAACTTGCCATCTCGGATCCTTCCGAGCATGGTAGTAGGATTTTGGGTCTGAACTAATCATAAAATAGCAAGTTTTGGACAGCAAATTATCAGGACAAGAGAGCGCAATACCTGCTCTTTGGAAATCGGACCGGGTTCTCCTTGGATCATCCGAATTTCCAATGCTATCTCCTGCGAAGGAGAGTGTCTGTCGGGCCCATGTGGGAAGATGATTTTGTACTTCAGGTTTTGATTCAGAATCTAATGTTTGCTACACATTGATATCAGAAATCATAGGATCCAAATCAGGGTCATCACCGCCAATTTCATCATCCAAATATTCAGTAGAATAGGAAGGAAATTCAACAGTTTTCTCCTTCACTAGTTCCACCTCCTGAAGAGGCTCATCGAACTTGACAC
>LPNX010298400.1:600395-727499 GCA_001517045.1 Pseudotsuga menziesii
CAAGATCATGCTGCCAGCATGAATGACAAAGCAATTTGAATTCCCAAGGAGGTCATTCGAATTGAATGAGTGATTCTAGCTTAACTGAATGTAAGCCATAGTCAACACTCAAGTTAACCACTGATCAAAACCCTAATTGACTCAACTGAGCCCTAATTGAAGTCGAAGTGCAATAAATGACTGAATCTAACTGAAAGTAGGTCAAACATATGTCACAGAAATCCAACCATCAAGTGGTAGCGCTTCAATGACTCCAATGAACCCCGATGAGGTTAACTGAAGTGTATTTGAACATCAGAAGTGGTTGGAGGCACCCCTGTTGACTCCAGTTTATTAAATAATCATTAAATAATCAATTTAATGAAGGAAGGCACCTTCACTGCTCTGTTTAACTGATTGTAACCATCAGTTAGAAATATGGTGCATTAATGACACTCATATCACCCCCTGAGTGCTCCAGTTCGCCTCCCCGAATGTAGGAGAAGGCTAAGTTAGCCTCCTTGACTGAAGGTAGGCATGGATGTGATCTAGTTGATGTCATCTAGTGCTCCTCTGATGTTAATTAAGTCAATAATACTTAGGATAGTGGTTTAACTAGGAAAAATTGACCAAAATGAGTGTGTAAGCTGGTAAATGTCTCCAACACCCTCCCTTAAGCTATACTCAGGAGGAGTAGAAAACATAAAATGCATAAAAATGCTAGGGCCCCAGAAACTAAGGCCATAGGTCACCCTGTACAATGCTGAAATTGAAACAATGCTCAAAAACAAACTAAGTGAGGAAAAGAGGGAAAACCCCCTCTCAAGCTGAACACTGAAAGTAGTATGAATCACCCTGATGAACTCACACCCAACAGTGAACAGAGGTAAATGAAATTCTTTTCTGAAAATCTCTTGGTGAAGATGTCTGTAGTCTGCTCATCAGTCGGGTAGTATTGCAGAATGATGGTCCTGTCATGCACTAGCTCCCTGATATAGTGCATGTGGATCTCTACATGCTTGGTCCTCTGCCTGGTAACTGGATCTATGGATATCTTAATAGCACTTTTATTGTCACAAAAGAGGACAATGGATAAAGTACTACCAAGATCAAACTCTGAAAGAATGCCTTGCAACCAAACCGCTTGGATGCAAGCATTCACCGCTCCTCGATACTTGGCCTCTACTGAAGATAATGCTATGGCAGCCTGCTTTTTTCTAGACCAGAAAATGGGGCACCAACAAACATGAATACATATCCAGAAGTAGACTTCCGATCAATAGAATCACCCGCCCAATCGAAATCTGTGTATCCAACCAGCTCTAGCTCGAAGTCTGCAACATAGTGAATGTCGTAGGTCCTGGTTCCCTGAATATACTGGAGGATCCTCTTGGCTGCCTTCCAATGAATATCATGAGGCTGCTGCATGTATCTTGATACAACATTCATGGCATAACATATATCAGGCTGAGAATGTGTTAAGTACAACAAGCTACCAATCAACTATCGATAGATAGTGCAGTCCATGGGAGGTGTGCTTTTTCCTTTTTCAAGGATGATCCCTGAAAGGAAAGGGAATGGTGTAGGCCTACATTCAGCAATAATAAAATTGAATAACAGGTTTTATATGTATTTGGACTGAGTGACCATTATCCCATCAGAATTTTGCCCAATTTCGAGCCCCAAATCACTCATTTCAAAGGCATTCTGGAGAGCAGTTTTGATGGCTAAAATAGAAGCAACTGTGCTACCTGTGATTAGTAAGTCATCAAAATATAAAACAATAATAATCAAATGACCATCAGACTGCTGTAAATACACATTTGGATCTGATATACACCTTTGGAATTTTTGCGAGAGAAGAAGGCATCCATCTTGGAATACCACTCTCTTGGGGCCTGTTTTAACCCGTATAGTGACTTCTTTAGCTTGCAAAACAAAGATGGATCAGAGATGTAGCCCTCAATATGCTTCATGTATATCTCCTCATGAATATCTCCATGCATAAATCCTGACTTAACATCCATATGATGTACTTCCCAGTGCTTAGATGTCGAAATTGCCAAAACTAGGCAGATGGAGTCCATTTTTGAAACCGGTGCAAAGGTCTCATGGTAGTCCACACCTTGGACCTAAGAGAAAACTTTTTCCACCAGAATTGCCTTATATTTTCAGGTTATTCCATCAGCAACAACCTTGTTTTGAAACACCCACTTTCATTGAACCAATTTCCTTCCCGGAGGAAGAGAAACTAGCTCCCAAGTAGTGTTTTTTTGAAGAGAATTAATCTCTTCATCCATGGCAACTTGCCATCTCGGATATTTTTGAGCATGGTAGTAGGATTTTGGGTATAAAATAATCATCAAATATCAATTTTTGGACAGGAAATTATCAATACAAGAGAGCGTAATACCTGCTCTTTGGAAATCAGACCGGGTTTTCCTTGGATCATCCGAATTTCCAATGTTATCTCCTGCGGAGGAGAGTGTCTGTTGGGCCCATGTGGGAAGATGATTTTGTAATTCAGGTTTTGATTTATCATATGATGTTTGCTGCACACTGATATCAGAAATCAGAGGATCCAAATCAGGGTCATCACCCCCAATTTCATCATCCAAATATTCAGTAGAATAGGAAGGAAATTCAGCAGTTTTCTCCTTCACTAGTTCCACCTCCTGAAGAGGCTCATCGAACTTGACACTTCTCTCGATGATGATCTGTTTTGTTTTTATATCCAACAGATTGAAACCTTTTGATTCATCAGGATACCCAATAAATAGACATTCTATGCTTTGCGGTTGCAAATCCCTTTTTCTATCAAGTGGAATCCGGGCCCATGCAGTGGACCCAAACACCCGTAGGTTCGACACAACCGGCTTGTGTCCAAAGTATGCTTTGAAAGGGGTCTTCCCTTTAACAGATGAGTGTGGCACCCTATTCTAAATGTATGCTGCAGCATGCATGGCTTCAGCCCACAAATTTGCAGCCAACTTCTTTGATTCCAACATACAGGTGGTCATCTCCTTGAGAGAACGATTCTTCCTTTCCGCTACTCCGTTCTGCTGGGGAGTGTAGGGAATTGAATGTTGGAAATGAATACCACTTTGGGAGAATATGTGCAACAAATCATTACTGACATACTCCTTGCCTTAATCAGATCTCAATATCTTGATCTTAATCCCATAGGCATTCTCGATCAAGGCCTTCAGTTCAGAGAATTTCTCACATACTTCAGACATTTTTCTGAGAAAGAAGACCCATGTGTACCTTGAAAAATCATCAATAAAAGTCAGAAGATACCTTGATCCATTCATAGATGTGATAGGAATCAGACCGCTGATATCAGAATGTATCATCCCCAATATGCATGTAGCTCGGTTTGCCTTCCCCCGATTGTAGTTGTGCTCAGGGTGTTTTCCAACCACATAGCCCTTGCAAATTCTAGTGGTTGCCTTGATGAATGGGAGGACTTCAACCATGGAGTTTTTCTATAATTGCTGCAAATATTTCAAATTTAGATGGCCAAACCTTTCATTCCACAGCCTACTAACTTCATTTCCATGAGTTAGCAGAGCAGTGGGCTTTGCATCCGCCACAAAGTGGGAGAACTCATAGGCTTTTGCATGATGGTTTGCAAGGCCTTTAGCAATGAGTTTCCTGGATGCATGTTCCATTATCTCAACTTCATTTGGGCTAAAAGAAACTCTCTTAGGCACTCCTGTATGTGTCATCTGATAGACACTAAGGAGATTTGATGCCAGAGACGGTACATACAAAACATTTGAAAAATAGCCATTCTCAAGATCAACCATACCTTGTCCTTCTGAAATGATGGTGGAGTCATCTCCCATGTGGATGGGGATGGATTTTCCAGTCTCCAAGGATGAAAAGGAGTCTCTTTCAGCCATCATGTGGTTCAAAGCTCCAGAATCAATCAAGAGTGCTTTGGAATTTGAAGTGCTTGCCATGAGGGCATGACCTTTTTCATGCTGTGGTTCCCGATCTTGCTGATCTCTCCTCCGAAAGCTTTCCAGAAGATTGATGTGATTTCTCTCAAGGAGAGAGGTAGCTTCATCAAGCTCCTTCTTCATGCAGGCATGTTCAGGGTGGAATCCCTTCCCACAGTATGAACACTTAATTTTTTCCTTTCCATTATGCCCTTTTCCTTTGTTCTTCCTTGAGCCGGAAGACTGATCATGCTGCTGGTTTTCAACTTTAGGCTTAGGAAATTCAAATTTAGTTTTTGGGTTCTTCTGCTGCTTTCCTATACCCTTCAGATCTTTGGGCCCCGGGACATGGAGGGATTTATCACGGGATAATTTGATGATCCCCATCTAGATAAGCTTATCATGTTCACTTGTTAGGGACTCAATGAAGGCATTGAGTGTAGGCATCTTCCATCCAGGGGTTGTGAGCTTCCCCGCACGGAATGTAGAGACAAAAACTGAATAATTGACTCCAATTTTGGAGAGTATGGCCAAGATGAGCTAAAAATCCTCCTTCTCCACTTTTCATTGCTTCAAGAGTAAGACAATGTGCTTGAACTTTGTGAAAAAGTCCTTCAAGGTCTCAAAATTGGAAGGCTGGAGAGACATCAATTCATTTTCAAGCTGGTAAACTCTCAAATCATCCTGCTTTCCATATAGGGTTTCCAATTTGTCCCAAATTTCCTTTGGAATCTTCAATCCCGAAATATGGAAAAGAAGATCCCGGGAAACAAAGAGGCATAAGAATCCGAATGCTTCATCCTTCTTGTTCAAGAATCTTGATTTGTCTATAGAAGTACCAGGCTCATCTTCAGCGTCCATGGTGACTCTATAGATTCCTCTGGCATGTAGCTGGATCTCCATGTCTCCTTTCCATGAGTGGAAATTGAACGGAGTCAAAAGATCTACTGAAGAGGCCATCTTAATCTACTGGAGCGAATGCTTCACCTGTAGAAAACCTGAAAATCATAGCAGAAAGGGCAATGTAAGTTCGAACATCCTACACATTTTAGGCTTTCATCACACCCAACATAGTCAATCAAGCAAGCTTGATCAACAAGTTCTTTACTTGGGGTATTAAGTGGTAAGCCTTGGGTTTTGGTGCAGTGCTGGATTTTTGAGCTATTGCTCAATTTTCATGCAAGATCTGTCGAAAAGCTTGTTTTTGAGAGATCTGAGCTTTGTCCCATCGTGAGCTCTGATACCATATTAATCTGCCACAGTAATCTAGGGACTAAACACAAGTCTCATCAAATATTAATAACAATAAGTCATGAAAATGGTGTAATTGGGCTACATAATGAGTAGCCGCTCTGTATATTCACACAAAGAATGAGTAATTCAATACAAGATCATGCTTCCAGCATGAATGACAAAGCAATATGAATTCCCAAGGAGGTCATTAAAATTCAATGAGTGAGTCTAGCTTAACTGAATGTAAGCCACAGTCAACACTCAAGTTAACCACCGATCAAAACCCTAATTGACTCAACTGAGCCCTAACTGGAGTTGGAGTGCAATAAATGACTGAGTCTAACTGAAAGTAAGTCAGACACACATCACATCAATCCAACCATCAAGTGGTAGCACTTCAATGACTCCAATGAACCCCGATGAGGTTAACTAAAGTGTAACTGAACATCATAAGTGGTTGGAGGAGCCCCTGTTGACTCCAGTTCATTATATAATCATTAAATAATCAATTTAATGAAGGAAGGCGCCTTCACTTCTCTCTTTATTTGTTTAACTACAGAACTAATGTGTTATGAACTTCACACCTCAACAACGTACAAGGCCTACTTGATTGCAACATGTATCAGACCAATTGTCGCAGAGTCCTGTTCAACCTTTGATTATAGCTCCTCATCATGATAAATTATTCTTTGTTGTTGGAACCTCAGTTTATTAACCCACTGTTGAAATATCTTATCTTTAGCAACTTTACTAATCTTCTCAACTAGTGGCAGAGTTTTTAATGAACTCTGTAGGATGTATAAACTTTGCTCGACTGTAATAAATGTAGCAGCAATATCTTGCTAATCTATGTCTTCCAATAAGGCCCCTAAGACTTAGAGACCTCCTCATAAACCTTGGTGCAATAATCCTCATCTTCCTTGATGTCTTTGACATCTTCACAAACTTGTTTCTGTCACCGTTTCACTACTTCAGGCAGGGTGCTGGAAACTAGTTTTTCCTCCAACTCCAGCAATATTAACTTCTATTATCCGACAAAAATGGGGCATATGCATTAACAATAAAATGCTGGACTTTCCCAATCCACGAGCCCACTCCATAGGGACCAACTCAATTGGCCCTCCTTCAACAATCTACACCGACTCCATGTAATGATATGTCTTTAATTCCTTATATTTCCTCAAATTATGGTTAGAGAATGATAATTTCTTCTAGTTGGGCATGATGTTTCTCGACTCATGAACCCCTTTGGGATAACCGATTTGAGCGACGGGTAATTGGCATTTTTCTTAATTTGCACATAAGGGGCATCATCCTTCCGCAGGGGAATGTACCCCGAAAACAACGTCACAGACACTATTCTGGAAGCTTTAACATCATAGGTATATTTTTTTCTGCCTTCTGGGTTGGCTACTCAACTTCCTATCCTTTTATTCCTTGGTGGATTCACTAGCAGTGTGACTAAAACAACCTCTAGACGCTCTTCGATAATCAAAATGGCAAGTGTGGACTCGAAAAAAGATCCCCAATTTATACTAGTGTTGGATACATTGATTTCCATGGCTATATGATGAATTTGCATAACTCATCTTAGAAAACTGTTACAAGTCTAGTTTGCTCAATACACTTCAACAACTAAACACAATGCGTTTGGATGGAGAACTAATTGCCTTTATGAATTGATGATCACATTTGGTTAGTCTGTTCGATTACATGTTTAGCTAATATGAATAGATATTTGCAATGATTATGCGGGTGGCGACCAATCTATATTTCACATGCTCATACCCTTTTCAGTTATTTATGACAAATTTTCGCTAACGTCGCCACTACGTCCTCCACAAAAGTTGTTATTTAATGTGCATTAATTACCGACTTGAAAGATCAACACGCTGCAAAATCCATTTGCGAAGTAAAGATAACGCTGATATACCATAGACTTTGACATGCCTGTCTCAAGCATAGTTCGACTTATAGAGAATATTGGGACATAAATGAATTCGACTAACCATAAGACAACTCCAATGCAATTTTTTTTCACAAACCTCTTACATACAAATTCAGTCGAGGTTTGTACGACTATCCTTGCCAACTCCCATTTACTAACTCTTCTATGGGTGCCCCATCTAACTTCTGCAATTGAACTACGCCCACCTCAGTAATGAAATTGAAAATATATGGTCCCAACCAGTGTGTTCGAATCTTACCAATATGCTTGAGAAATTTTTTGTCATAGAGAAGAACTAGATCCCCATGTTTGAATTGCTTCTTCTGAATATGTCTATCATGCTAAGCCTTATGTCTCTCCTTTTCAAATTGTTGGTGAAATTGCATGACATAATTATCCTCATCTAGATAGAGTAATAATGACAACCTTTCCTCAACAACACCAGTATCATACATACCAATGAAAGAAACTATTCATAGACTAGGCACAATATAATCCATGTGCATGACAATTTATTGCTTGTAAGCTAATCTAAATGGGGTCTACCTTGTCAGATTCTTACAGGTGGTTTGATAACCCCACAACACAATAGGAATTTTGAAGTCCCAGTCGTCATGGTTCACATTACAAACTTTAGTCAGTGAATTCTCCAAAATTTTGTTAAAAGCTCTGACAATACCATTCACTTGCCGATACCAAGGTGTACTTTTTCCATGATGTATTTGAAATTCCTCTATCAGAGCTTCAATGGTTTTATTGGAAAAATGCATACCTTGGTCACTTAGAAGAACTCTAGGACACCCAAACCTGCTAACCACGAGTCTCAAACAAAAACATTATAGCAGTCACATCCTTACAATCCTTCACTAGGGTAGCCTCAACCCATCTCGTGAAATAATCAGTTACAATGATTATATATCTAGCACCTGTTCTCTTACTTGGTGGGTTAATGGGTCCCACAAACTCCACATCCCACTTATCAAATTCTTGCAATGCTACATATGGAACTAAAGGCATTTCATCTTATCTAGATGGATTTCCTATCCTTTTGCAAGTGTCACAACTCTTGCAATATTCAGATGCATCCCAATGTAGTGTGGACCACCACAAGCTAACCTGCAATATCTTTTTCATAGTTTATTTCCCCTCATAGAGGCCTCTTTCCACCCCCTCATGAGCTTATTCTAAAATTAGTGGTTGCTCATGTTCTAAAACACAACGATGTAGAATCTCATCTGGTCTTATTTTGTACAATTGTCCAGCTATCAACTGGAAATTTGCAGATTTGACAACTAGTTATTTCCTCTGTACTGTGTTTTATCCCTCTAATTCCTTTCCTGTAGCCAGAAAATGGACAATGTATTCATAATAGTCATCGACCATCTTTGCTGCAAAGGGATGTACATCCAGCTAGTTATCATCTAGGTTGGTCGGCTATTCCCTTATTTCCAACTGCGATAGGTTATCAAGTTTGGAATTCAATCTACTTGGCTTAACAATGATTTTGAAGTCAAACTCTTGGAAGAGAAGGAGACATCGACAAATAGTCCACCCCAATACTAGCTTATTGACTAGATACCTAAGTGCATAATGATATGTAAACATCTGAAAATAGCCACCTAGTAGATAATGTTGAAACTTTTGTAGCGCATACACAATGTCAAGACCTTCTCTCTCAGTCATGTGTAGTTATTTTAAGCCGTTGACAACTTTCTATTAGCAAATGAAATTGGATGGTAAATAGATCCCTCACCAAGTTGTTCCAACATCTCCCTGAGACAAACTGGTGATGCATCCCCATGAACATGGAATTCTTTCCGCCAATCTGGAAAAAAACAAAATGGGAGATGAAACCATATTTTCTTTGAGCATTTTGAGGATTTTTTGACATTCCTCATCACATTGGAACTTTATGTCTTTCTTCAACAACTTCTCCATCGGGGCTTTGATTTCAACATAATCTTAGATAAACTTACGATAATATCCAGTATGCCTCAACTTGGTTCTCAACTGCTTAACTGATGTAGGTGGAGGCAAGTCGATGATAATAGAAATCTTTGTCGGATCCATGAGTATCCCTTCTTTGCAAACTACATGATCTAACACGATACCAAAAGGCACACAAAATATGCATTTTTCCAAATTTAAGGAAATCTGAAACTATCAATAGCATTCTAGCATTAACCGAAGACTCTCAATATGTTTATTTTGTAACTCGTATACCATTCATTCATCAAAGTACAATTCTAGGAATTTGTGAATAAATTCTTTTAATGTAGCAACCATTATCCTAGAAAATATAGCAGGGGCATTCTTAAGTCCGAAGGGCATTACCGTGTATTGGAAGCATCCCCATTCTGTTGTAAAGGTAGTTTTATGTCGGTTTTCTTTCATGATTTTGATTTGATGGTATCTAGAAAACCCATAAGTAAAAGAGTATACCTCTTTTCCTCCAATGCTCTCCAACACCTCATTTGTAAAAGGCACGGGGACGGGATCATGCAGGAAGGCATCCTTTAACTTTAGCATGTTGACACAAATATAAAAATCCCTAGTTTTCTTGTCCTAAACAACTATAGGACTGATCCACTCTGATTCTTCGATAGGTTCAATATTTCCTACATTTAGCAACTTGTCAAGGTTTGCTTTAAACTTTTCTTTATACCCTAGGTTCAACCAATAAGGTCTCTGCTTTACTGGTTTAGTATATGATTTTAATGGAATTTTCATCTTACCCAAGTCTCCAACAATTCCTTTCATCTCAGAGAATTTTGTTCGGAATAGGTGTTGAAATTATGCAGAAAATTGGTAATTTTCCCGACGGTCTCATCATCCAAATAATCACCAATATTTGCAAACTTTGGATTTTTTAGGGAACCGATATTTACCTTTTTAATCTTTAACAACTTCAGGAATTTGTCAGATGATATGCGAGGTCCCTCTAATGCTCAACTTCCTTGATATATTGGAATATGAATGTCCCGTGAATCGTCATCCTCATGTTCTCCAGAAATATTATAACACTCCATCAGATTTTGGACTGTTGTAGTCCACTATGACAGACTCAAAACAGGTACAGAGATATCTTAAAAAAATTTGGCCTTGATCACTTGAAGTATTGCATCGATTGATGAACTTTGATCAACGTAGCTAAAAGTTTGCTTGAAACTATTGGCAAGCTCGTCCTAGTCTGCAATTTCTCCTTGCAACTCAAGTGATGTATACCAATTTCTCGGTATCATATCCAATGTGTGTATAAACATATGTACCCACTCCTATTTTAGTACAAATTTCCATGCCACATCACAATCATTAATATGATCGATAGGACTTGTCAGCCTTGTAAAATTCTCTCCAATATAAGGAACTCCTTCACCAAATTGGATCTCTAACAATATTCGACACTGCGACCATACTAAGATATACTGTTTATGAACAACCCACCACCTTGCCGTAGAAGCCTTCAGAGCCACATCTAAGGCCAATAGTCATTGTTCCTCTGGAAATCTAATTTCAAATTCAATAATAAATTCACTCAATTTAGGTAACCCTTTATATGTAATAAAATCACATACTTGAGTCCCCACCCAGCGTAGTGACTTCATGATCCAAGCACATTTTCACATCGACACTTCATGTAACCGATTCTAATAATTTTCTAGTTCTTCTCCTTAGTTAAATGAACATGAGATAAAAGTCCTCCAAATCAGGTTACCGTTAGCTGTTGGATCAATATAATCATCTAGTTGATAGAAATGTTGTAAATATTATCCAGATCTCCCTCATGATATTCCCCTTGGACAGGTTCCAAGTACCGATGTCCCTCCAAGAGATCTGACTGTGCAACCACTCTCATCTTTGAATCTTCAAATGATAGAATATTCTTCTTAAAGTTGATGATGGTCTAATTTTCAATGGCCTTGTCGATACCTAGGAGTGATGGATATAAATTTGTATCATCTACAATTTCTATTAATTCGAAGTCTGCATACGTTCAGAGCCCTTCTACTTCAACAGGAATTATCGGGAGTCAACCAACTAGAAGAACCTTCAATTGATTTTCCAAATGAAGTTGGAATGGGGACCACACTACCTTGGGATTCCCCATACTCTCCCATATTTGATTTTCCAATATGTTGACATCCGATCCCAGATCCAGTATAATAAAATCAATGTCATAGTCTCCAATCTGAGTGTTCATGCGGAGCTCTCGTCCAATCTTTCTCCTTTTATGGATATGGTTAACAACCTTTTATTGTCGAATATCTTATTCAGGTGCTTCTAACAAACTAGATAACTCCACCAATGCATTTTCATTTTTAACTAAGGCCAAACAACTCCTCAAGAAATTCTTCAAAATACTTATCTTTCCTGTCGACTTCTCTAGAATGGACCGGTCAAAGTGGGGCGACATGCTGTAGACAGGCCCCTCATCAAATACTGGGGAAGAATTCAATGTTGAATATCCATTTTATCTTCCCATAAACTCATTTTGGGCCTCTAATAATAGCCCTTTCTCTTTCTGAACATCAAAAGGTATCGGTCGTTGTGCTGCTGGTTAGATTCTCAAATATGCAAGATTACTGATTTTATCTTCTACTGTCATAGATCCTCCTTTGGTCACTACATCCATAGTCACTGGCTTATCCCTTGGCTCAATCATAATATTTTGGACATTCTAGTTTGCATTCCGGAGTTGATTTTGTTTTTTATTAGTTTTTCCTTTCCATTTAGTAATAAGTTGCAGACAATCTTCAATGGTGTGGTCCAATTATTTGCAATTAGAACATGTTGAAGTGGGATTTATACAATCTCTAACATAGTGTCCTGGTTAGTCGTAGTTATAATAGATTAATTGACCTCTTCCTTGACCAAATCCTCCTCGTACCATTCCATGGAATCAACCCCTAAACTAATTAAACTGCACATTTTCTCTTTCGCATTGGATTTTCTCATCACCCTTCATCAGGTAATTATCAATTGTTTGTTCATGAGCAATTGATATGCTAGGAAATCCTTTTCATTGTTCCCCATAGATCAACAAATTTTACGATAAATTTCTGAAGGGGTACTTACTATTTTGTAGATACAAGCATTCTTTTGATCGGTGTCCTCAAGTTTGGTAGAATCTGCACCACGACATTCCCAACTATCTATGTGGGTTCAATGCTACATCAGAAATATTTTCATGAAAAGCTAGATGCTAGTCCTTATGATGTCCTTCCGTCTTACATCTTGTAGACCATATCTCTTTTCCTTTCTTGATATCCTGAATTTGTAACAATAGATTAACCAACTGTGGTTAAATCTAAACCATCCTTGCACTAATCTCTTTGACTGGTGAAGCTTCCAAACTCATAGAGTGTTCTAATGCCTCATACTGAGACATGATATTCTACTCCATTAAAGGTACTTAAATGTGTGGCAGTAGTGCAGCTATAAATCACTCTTTATGTTGTATATCAGACATGCGAAAAATCACCTTAGCCATTAAAGTTTTGAATATCTCGTCAAAATCCCACAACGATTTAGTCGATGACTGCATGATATCTTTTAATTCCATGATGCACTACGATTCTGACTTCGGTTTCTTAAATTTGTCTGTCAACCAACTCTTAATCTCAGCTAACACCTTTTGAGTAGTTCACGCAGGAACAACATAAAAATTCATGTACGAGTCTAGTGCACGGCCCTTAAGGGTCGCGATCATCTAGTCCCTTTTTATGGCCTCATCTTGTACTTGCTGAATAGTCCATACATCTTCACAAAGAAACCAATGCTACTATGGGTCCTCTGATCCATTCCATTGAATACATGTAACTTCATATCATCCCCAACCATTCTATGGCTCTGGTGCACTAATGAACTTGAAGTTGGAGGTGTACTACAAGAATATTTCTATTGGACGTACCACTATTTTGGATATTTCTACTATTTTGATTTGTTGGAAAACACTGCGACAAACATTTGGTTCTTACCTCTGTTTCGGGAGATATACGCCGGGTCGTGGCTATGTCACAACTTCAGGTTTGTAGTAGATATAGATATTACATCTTCACAAAGAAACCAATGCTACTATGGGTCCTCTGATCCATTCCATTGAATACATGTAACTTCATATCATCCCCAACCATTCTATGGCTCTGGTGCACTAATGAACTTGAAGTTGGAGGTGTACTACAAGAATATTTCTATTGGACGTACCACTATTTTGGATATTTCTACCATTTTGATTTGTTGGAAAACACTGCGACAAACATTTGGTTCTTACCTCTGTTTCGGGAGATATACGCCGGGTCGTGGCTATGTCACAACTTCAGGTTTGTAGTAGATATAGATATTTTTCCTCTTATGGGATGAGTCAACAGTCTTATTCTTCGTCACAAGACTTTTCATCGAGCTGTAGTACCAATTCGTATTCTCGCCTTTCGGTCACACTACAACTCTCTCGTCTAGTTGTATTCCTTCTCCTCTTGTTCAACCAAAATCTCTTCCCACTGCTCAGGCGACCACACTCTTTTTTGGTCTGGATTATTTCTCCTTGGATCATCTCAACTCATTTCACATGTTTTGTTAGTCCTTCTTCTAGTCAATACCCATGCCCTCTTCATACAATCTCTTTTGTTAGTGGAGTTCATCTTTACAATCCTCTTTTCACACAATAACATCTTCATCCACAATTTTAAAGAATTCAAGTACCTACCTCCTTATCCTATGAAGCAATCTCACTCTGCTTTGCTATATGATTTGACAATATCAACAACACATTCAATAATATATCCTTTTATAATGCTATCAACCCAGAAGTTGACATCCCTTGATATCTTGTTATCGACACACCTTAACTCTTGGATAAATGCGGTGTCTAGGTCTCAGGATCACCTTCTTGGAAAATTTTCTTGTGAAACGTCAATCTTGCCAACCACTCGTTTAACAAATTATGAAATGTGCTGAAGAAAATTTCATGATTATCATAGTAGACATACCTTCCCAACCATTCTTTAGTTGCAGATCTTTGTTTTCTTATTGAGCAAATGCCTTCTCTTTCTGGTCTATCCACACTTCAATATTCGTCTTTGTTGGGTGCCACATAAACATCTCCCCTTTACAATGATCCCAGTGTTGGAAATGGAAGCATTTGTTGGTACAATATTAAATTAGCCCAGGTTCACACAACATCAAACCAACAAAATCCAAGATACCAGCAACACTTACAAAGTAGATGCAGTATTACCTGAGGTACCTATGGGAACTGCAGGAACCAGGATCCCGTAGTGGTGAAGGGGATTTTTCGCCACACAAAACATCGACAGAACTTACTCCGACAAATTAGGAACCGCGATAACAACCCATAGAAATATCCATGACATTAACCATATTCATAATAAAATAGTTAACCAATTGATGTGTCATTTCATTCACTTATTCATCCATAGTTATTCATTCATGCACTAATAAATAACAAGAAACATCACATAAACATATCATGCATAATAGAAACCAAGATTTAACATGCAAACCCAAGATGCGAAAAACCACAATAACACTCGTTTATTATAAAGAGTCACAACTCGAACACTTTAAGTCTATGCACATAGCCTACAGACATTTCTCAACAACACAATTACATCAGATATGTGCACATGATCTGGAGATCGAGCTCATATGTTGCGACTCGACTTAATATTTGAAAAAACATTGCCTTACTCTTCAATAGATACAAACGACTATTTATTCTCTAAAAAATTGGCTAACCCCAAAAATCCTGACCCATTACATATTTATAGGAACTGTGACAACAACCCACAGAAATATCCATGACATTAACCATATTCATAATGAAATAGTTAACCAATTGATGTGTCATTTCATTCACTTATTCATCCATAGTTATTCATTCATGCACTAATAAATAACAAGAAACATCACATAAACACATCATGCATAATAGAAACCAGGATTTAACATGCAACCCAAGACGGGAAAACCCACAAAAACGCTCGTTTATTATAAAGAGTTGCAGCTTGAACACTTTAAGTCTATGCACATAGCCTACAGACATTTCTCAACAACACCATTACATCATATCTGCGCACATGACCTGCAGATCGAGCTCATACTTTGAGACTCGACTTAATCTTCAAAAAAACATTGCCTTACTCTTCAATAGATACAAACGACTATTTCTTCTCTAAAAAATTGGCTGACCCCAAAAATCCCGATCCATTACATATTTATAGGATCTAATGGTCATTTTAGATCCTGTTCCCACTACCCGATCCCATAAATGCAAGTGGAAAAAACTCTAACCAATTAACTAACCTTTCGGTTGGACTTCATCAAAATGGTTGGTATTCCTCGATCTTTGCCTACAAATTCAGAGTTGACCACCTCTTTATAAACCATCCTGTCGTAGATCCATCCCCAATTCAATCAAATCTTAAAAATTGGTACCCAAAATAACCAGAAACAAACCTAGGGCCTATACAACACAACCATAGTTTTGCAATGATATATTGCCTCAAGTGGTTGTATTGGTTGGGGCCATGTTTGTTTCTCTATTTGAGTGTTTTAACCACATAAATAATGGTGTACTGATCTTTGGTTTGTGTGTGACATAATTTGTCTTAAGGTGTGTTTTCTTATGTGGATTTACCCTATTTTTTGAAAATTAAGTACCTACACATAACATGCAAGAGGGATACTCTAGAAGTGACACCAACCCATTGCATGCAAGGAAAAGGAAAGCTATAAAAGAAACAATAGTTTAACGAGGAGGGGTTCCTTTTTTTCTCATTGAACTTCCCCTCTTCTTCCTTCATAAGCACGATTTGCTCATGGTAATGGTAGTGGATGTTGAGAAAGGGTACTTTAAAGAAACTATTTTCATGATGTTATTCCATGGTATTGACTTAGGGATGGTAGCGCTTCATGTTTTCCAAAGTTGAGAGGAAAATGGTTCCCCTGCAACCATTCCAAGCACTATTCAACTAAGTGCAAGGGTTTTTTTGTTGTTATCATCCGTTTAGTATGTTTTGAGATGTCATTTATACTCTCATAAGGTTTTTATGGTTGAAAAATCTTGAAACTTTCATGTTGTGCTTTTCTATGTATGTTGTTCCACTTCCAAAATGTTAGCTAAAGTACACACACACACACATGGTGAAACAAATAAATCTCTCTCCACACTTTGAAAGTAATTATAGACAAATAAATTTGTTTTTGTGTGAGTCAATTGAAAAATGAAAATTATTTCATTATTAAGAGTGAGGGGAAATCTGCGGTGAGAATTTTTCATTATTCTATGATGTGGAAATAGGGGCATTATGTCCTTCCTAATTACACCCATCAATGCCATAATAAAATTGGTATTACTCTTACTAGTGGGAATTAGAAATACCTTCCATCCTCACGAGTCTATTTTCAAAGAGATTTGTTGGGGGACTTGGTTGAACTTTTATGTTGTAACATAACAAGTCTCAAGTTTAATCCTCATTCTAGATACTAGGGATTCTTGGTTCCCTTCTAGAAACCAGCTTCATGGACGCATATGGAATTCTAGGCACACATAGGTCCAGGTCTCCCCTAGTGAGTCTCTTTGTAAGGAGATTCATCAAGGAAGTTACCAAGGCCTTTGTGTTGACACATAATAAGTATCAAGTTCAAGTTCAAACAATCTTCCAATGATGGGAGCATCCCAAATGCAATGCAATAAAATTTAGTGATCTAAGGCCCTCATTTCACCATAAAATCCCGAAAGGGATTGTGGTGGTGCTAAACATTTTTTAACTTTTGATAGGCAAAAGGAATTTTTTGTTTTTATTGGGGAGAACTAGGCAAATCAAAAATATTTATAACATTTTTTTCTTACTTGTATTTAATATGAAACTTGAGCCTTTGGTTGTAAAGCATATTTTATTTCAACATGTGTGTGATGACAACTACAATTTGTATAATTTATAATCTTGATGAAGGAATTTTTGATTGGAAAGGTTCTAGGAGACAATTAAAAAAATGTCATATAGAATGGAATTAAACCCACAATTCAACACAATGTAAAAATATGGTTCAAAGAGGTTACATCAACTATAGAATATTATGAGAATTTATTTTAAGTGGTTGAAATATATTGTGGGAATTATAAATAGTTTGATAGTTTAATCTAATTTTGTATCTATTAATCATCGAGAGGGATACACAAAATTGAGGCATAAGCGTGCTCATTGCTAAAAATATTATGATCAATCTATGCTGATTTATTTTATGTTGAATCTTCCTTCTTATTTATTCTCTTCGTTTACATTCCATGTCAAATGTCAATTTCTTTCCCCATTTAACTTATTAGCCTTACCCGTTAACATGCATATTTGTACATATCTTCCATCCTCGGTTGTAATGTGCACCTTTCTCCTCTTATCATAAATATTGTTTTATAATGGACATGCAAGTCCAAGGGACCTTACTATCATTTTAAATACATACATATTAGAGATGTATCTCCTCTCAAATTACCTAGAGCTTAGAGATATACAATTAGAATTAAAGTACCCATCTACTATATAGTGTACCTATCCATTTGTAGAACAACAAGGTATCTCAATTCAACTTTAACTTCTTTGAACTTGTTATGAAAGCTTCCACAAGATATGATACCATTTTGTAATGTACCCATTCATATCAATGGATGATAGCGAACTAGTTGCCTCAAACACATTGTTTTTCCAAAAGGTTTAGTCCTTGCATGCTCAAAAAACAATACATGTGGCATTCCCGGCCTCATGATTGGACAATGGTTTTTCCATAGCATTCAAAATATACATTAGTACCCAATTCCAAAATCATTAGAGAATTTTTCTAACATAACCGGTTTTACAACCAAGATAAATAAATAGGATATGCAACCAATTAATATGCCATTTAGGCTCATATAGTAGATCATTAAAGTTTAGTAGATTATGTATCATACTAGGAACCTTAAAATCATATATTTTAGATTGTGAAATCTAGTATGCAAGAAAACCAAAGATGTATTTACCCATGATTAAACTCAAGTAGGTGTAATGATTGCCAATGGATGATTTTGCACTCAACCATATGCATTCACTATGGGTGCCACAACTAATTTGAGGTTATGGGTGGACAAAGGCATGGGCCTCACTCAAGGTCTATCTCATAAAAATCTCTTAATAGATGTGCATAGTAACTCACTAGCTCACTCACTAATCATAAGAGAGCATAGAGCATAGAAAACTCTAGACTCTAGTGGAAGGTAGTGTTGCAACTTGCACAAAATTCCATTTCCCCCATTTAGACTCCTCATATTTGTGTGGTATAGTATGTAGAATTTGTTCCTCCAAATCAAGAGCCCATATTTAGCCATATGATAATCAACATACTTTCTTCCTTCCTTTTAATCCCAATCCTTCCTTTGTAATAATACCGAGCATACTTCTTGATACCCTTTATCATTTTCAAACCACATTATAATTCTTCTTCTTAAGTATAAGTGAGCTTGAGATATTGTAATTATATGTCATCTTTACGTCAAGGCATCAATCGCTGCATTGTAATTTTATTTTATAGTCATAGTTACTCATAAATGATGCCCAACGCCACTGCTTAGCAATCAATTGTAGTCAAGTTAGCAAGTACTTCAAAGGATCATAATTTGATCGTAGTTGAAATTTCCCATCAATTATGTAATTTCACCATGCTTTCAAATCATACACTACAGAGAGGAGTTCCAAATCATGGGTTTGGTAATTTTTTCATGGATGTTCAACTTCGTTCATTTGTATCTTGCCACTCTTCCTTTTTGGAAGAGAACACCCTTGATACATTCCTTGCTTGCATCAATGTATACTAGGAAATATTTGTAAAAATCAAGGAGTACTAATATTGGCATAGACGTGAGGAGTTGCTTCACCTCCTAAAATATTTATTCATAAAGATTTTTCCAAAGGAACTTAACTCCCTTACCCTACAACTTTGATAATGGATTTCCAATCTTCGAGAAATTCTTTACAGACCGTTAATAATAGCTCGTCAAACCCAAAAAACTTCTTACCAATATTGTTGCATTCAATTGATCTTGAAATTGGGCCTCTTGAGATTGATAGAGTCAACCTCTTTTGAGGCTAAACTAGAAGAGGTGAGAATATTACACTATGATTAAAGCCTCCCACAGATGTGTGTTAAATTACTAGTGAAATTAGTGTTCTCAAGAATCAAATATTCTTGCTGAATTTTATCAATAAACATTTTTTTAATTAAATATTACATAAGCATTTTAAACCAAAGAAATACCAACATAAATAAAACTATAAAGAGAAACACATAAATTAAAATAAACCAAAAAGTATTGTGGTTGCAAGCATTCAAATAAAATAGTTCCCTTCAATATCTTAATACTTTTGATTATGCTTTAACTCCATGAAACAAAGCGCGGAATACATAGCACATGCAACGACATATAGAAAGAAAGATCTAAATAAGAAAATTTGTAAACATCAAACAAGTAAAGAAAATAGAAAATAAATTGCTAGAAAAATTAAGGACATAGAAAACCGCTAGGAAAGTGCAAGAGCCCAATGATACTCTTTTACTAAAATGAATTGATTCCACAAAGCCTTTATGTTCTAATAGTGTTTTACAAGTCTTTGTAAAGAATTAGACCAATCTATAAAACTCAAAATTGTTCCTAACATTTTTGATACTGTACTTAAAACAACCAAATTAAAATAGAGATCAAGTAAGACACAACCCAGGTTGAGCAATGCAAGCTAAGTTGCTGCTTCAAGAATCTTATTTTCTTTCATGTCAGTACTTAGCACCAACAAATGATGTGGAACTTATAACACAATATGCATGTACAGATAAACGAAAATAGCTATTTAAATGCATGCAAAATACAACCTTACTTCATCATCCTCTGTTACTTTATGAACTTTCCGTCCTATCAACAAACATGTCAAATCCTATAGAAAAAAAAATTATGCAATGAGAATGAAAACTAACAAAAAAATCACGTTTCAATGTCTTAGCTTACCGTTTTCTCCCTCAGAATATCACCCTTGGTTATCCCCATTCTTTTTCTTTTATGCTTCATTGTGCAGTTATCGACCGTAACTAACTTCTTTAATTAATTATTAACAAACAAAGGTTTGTGGAGGGAATTTCAAACAAGGGTGACTTAGGATCTACATGGGCTTTGGAATGTGTAGAGGAATTTAATGACACATTAATATATTGAATCATGGGGTTTTGCTGTCTAGCTCAGGCATTCATTGACCAATAATTCTAGAGTAAGGCCACCAAGGGTTTGCATCCCAACCATCGTTTGCATTATGGAGGGGTATACGGAGTTCTTCCATAATGCTCAGATGGGGTAGCATAAGTGTAAGAGTAGGCACCAATGGCTACATAAGGGTCTGTCCACCTATAAACAAATGTCTTGTTCGAGTCAACTCATTGAACTCCTCATAGTCGACATCAAAGTTCTCATAGAACCTTATTTTATTTCTCCCTTCTTTCCATACATCGTGGTGCCTTCGTATCGATCCTCCCCGGGAACCCTAGATTCCTTGCTAAAAAATATTATCTAATAATCAAATGCATATATCAAATTCCATTCATAATATTAAGCCATCACTAATATACCACAAACATAATTATGATTGAACAAAGCACTTTATTCCATGCCAATTAAACACTTCAACTTAGTTGATAAAGAATTAGGTATAGTTTGTGTTATTGACGAGGGAAGAATTAGTCATAATTAGTATTCTTCAGCCAAAAAAATGAAACAATTGTTAGACAACAAATGTACACCAACTAGGTTCCACATGCATGCCATTAAAAAGGGTAAAAGTCATGGTGGAATGTGCATAGAGCACATACATGGTTTTATTGTAACCCAAATCATGATGTTGAATTGTGGGCATAAGAACTTTTTTTTTACAGTGGATGAAAATAGATTACTTTAACACCTTAAAACAATGACTTGGGTTCTTTTGATAGTGAATATACGCCAAGGGTAAGGTCGACTGAAATGCTTAAATGACAAAGAATTCCATGCAATATTCAATACACAATTAAATTACAAATAGTAATAGTAAGGGTGTCGAATTACCTTGCATGCACCCAAATCAATCTTTCATGAGCTTTCTATGGTATAAAACCCCAAATACTTGCTGTGAAACTCCTTTATTTTAGCTCTGCCAATGTCAGAGTGACCAATAAAGGTGTTTTAAAGGGTACAATGAATGATCATAGTTGTAACATGGTGTAATAGAGGCCAGTTAATAGTTGCAGAGGAACGAGAAGGCCAAAATGAAGTGGATGGAGTGGCTTTGCAAGCTAAAGGGTGGTAATGTTAATCGCTTCTTCCCAATAGCTCAGATCAACGATCGTGGACAACTTTGAGTTAACCCTTCATGATTGAATTAAATGCTACATGGAGAACAATATGATGGATCCAAGGATATGTGCATCAAAGTGGGTAATAATACATGGTGGCTCTTCGAACTATGGAGAAGATCAATATAATCCAATGAAAACCTTGACAATGTTACGACCTTCAATTCCCTATATTATCATTTAAATTACCCTCATATACAATTCTATGCGACCTCAAGTCATTAAAACAATAATCAATATCTCGTATACAATACACAAAATTAGCATAGTATCACCTCCTCATACACTCAATAAATGCACATTTTAGACTATGATAGGGTATGAATGATACATGCATTACCAATACATAATTTGTCACACTTTATCATATCAAACCTTCCATCCATTTTGTAGAACACAATATCAATTCTCATGCAGACTTTGCCAATAAATCATATGCACTTCAGTGTTTTCATGGCACTTCATGTTATATCCAAATAACTTTGGTCGTGATCAGTGAACTTAGTCCATAGTTGGGTGCATTGATATCATAGTGCATTTGAAGGTGATTCATTTATATTATCAAAGTCAAATGACATTGTGAGCCACTTACTTTGCACAAAGAATATTCACATAAACATGAATACTACACATATGATAGAGGTTATAAGCTCTCATATTGTGTTGCTTAATACCAAAATTATATGCAAAAAGGAGATAGGACCTTCCTTGAATAATCATAGTGCAAGAAGTGTTTTTTCCTCATAAATAACAAGCATATAACCAACCAAACATACAATAGAACACAATTTAAATATGTGTAATCCAAACACCAAAAATATTCCATATGCCTCCTCAAAATCTAGACTCCCCCCCCCTTTATTTTCACTTGCTATTGTTTTATTTCAGGGTTGTGATATTTAGATGAAGAAATGGACAAAAACATATTCAATGATTGAAATTTGTATAAACAATTTGAAAATTGTTGGTGTTGAGTTGAAGATTATGTCGACATATTCCTTAGCGTTGGTCAAGCAGATATGGGTTCTATCTTTTTAAGGTCCACCCTTGGATTATATGTGCAAATATGCATACAATTGCACACGATTTACATTCCATTTATTAATACCATAAGGATTATTGCGTCCATATAGCCCTGTTTGGAAACAATCACTCAATGCATTCAATAACATAACATATCAATACATGATATCAAATCATCACTAAAAAGGAATATGTACCTAATTCCTTCATTACATTTCAATAAAGCATACTTCAACTCATACATGCATTATTGTCATCGATATCCATAATGATACTTGGGTAGTTGGTGCATTATGCGAATTGAATTGATTGTTTCACCCATTCTTGATCATCTTTTCTTTATTATGATCTTCTCTCCATTGGTTTCTTTAACATGAACATTTATTTAGCATTTTGTCCCTATTGTCATCCATACCTAAAATATTAACAAAACACCATATAAATCAACATGTTCTAATCAATGATTACTACCAGTATTCTTTACTTTAAATTATATGCATCACAACTTTTATTTCAATATGCCTATATAGGTTCTAGGTAGTACTCAACATGTTCCATACAATTCAATATTCAATTAATACATTTCAGCATTCAAAATTCCTTCTTCTTTATGTAGTCATGTTTACAATGAATGCAAATCATCTTCCTAAAATTTCAAAATACATAATTGCAATTTTTCTTACAAGTAAGATTCTTCCATTGTTCATGCATCCAATGCAATCTATATTATCTATATGTTTGCACTTAAACATAATACAACAATGGTCACATGCAAATAGAATACACAACAAGACTACATACATCTCAATGTATCACCATGGAAATTGAAGGTTCTACCCAACACCTCGATATGCTACCCAACACCTCGACACACTATCCAACCTTCTCCTCAACACTTGGTTGACTATCTAGTTTCCTTCCCCTCTACCTAGACACCACACCAGGATTGCATTCATTCCTTATTTTTTTAGATGTATTCAATGACAACAAAAAGGTTGCAAACCAACTGTACTTCCAACAAGTATACCAATAGATATGTGTGTAGTGCTCTAACATTCCCTCCAATTTACCATGACTCCATATGTGGGAATATTATAAACCCACTTCATACTTAGGATAACATTATTTAATCATTTTTTGATTAAATTCCTACCTACTAGCCTAGATAGTTGGCATCCACTAGCACCACTTGGTCAACACTTTCCATATATACCCCATGAGTGCCTTTATCCTGATTCTGGTTAGATCCTGCCAACTTTATTGACTGCGAGAATTAGTAACTGCGTCTTCCTGCATATTCTATCTTTATAATGCTTTTATCCTGCTTTTTTGTGGATAAGGTAAAGATAGTCAACTAGGAAACTGCTATCTTTTGTTGCCAACCCATCCTCCATTATTTTCTCTCCATATTCCATGGTTAGCATGTTTTTCCATCACTCATGATAACTCACTCATGGTTCATCCAATTTGTGAGGTCCTTGAAAGATTTGGAAAGTGCTTTAGCCACCTATGGGGGTTTATCATATTTGGTAAGTCTGCTTTATGAGCTAGCATGAGTTGTCTCCTAAGCAACTCGAATTTAACTATGAAGGATGTATTATTTATGTACACTAAGTTGATCAATAATACATGGAAATATATTGGATCATTCTTCACTTCTCTTGTATCCAGTCTTACTATTCATCTCTCGATTTTCCTTGTGCATGCTTGTGAGAATTATCTTTGTAGCAATATATACCTCCTACGCTTCTTCTTTGCATCAAGGCTCTATTTCTACATGGAATCGAAGTTGCAATTTCTACACCATATGCATGCAACATTCAGGGTTCTATTTCATAGATTCATTTCTTTCAATGGTTTTGGTTATCACTTCATGATCAACCTACATGTAATAGAGATTTAATGATTTTTATTTATCTTTTATATTGAGATATGAGCCTATATTCAATAGCATTATTGATAAATTATCAAATTTCAACAAATGAAATCTTTACCACATTTCCCTTTTATGTTATAAGCACATTACCTCCATGGTTACCAACCATATTGATGGGGTTACTTGACTAGGATCCTTTACAATTCTTCCTTCAGCCTCCTTAGCTAACAACTGTTGATCTCCATCTTTGCTTAGGAGTTATGCCATCAAATTGCTCCTTATTTCTCTAGCACTCAAGAGAACAACAACCACAACATGCATTTATTTTATACTTTGTTGCATATGCTATCATCTTATTACTATAGGCTAATGATGCAGAATCTTCTTCACTCATTGTAATAAAAAATATCATTAAGTTCGCAAGGAAAAGAAGATTTTTCCCCTACCTAAGGTTCTATTCGTATCTTGAAAAATACTTTGGTTGATAGGTCCATTAACCGATCACTTTCCTCCTTTTACACTTTTCTAACTACATACTAAACTTGTTACTACTATCAAATCTACATTTTAAGCAACTTCCACCTTTCCATGCTAAGATGGCTTCATATATTTCCTTTAATGTGAACCTACTACTTGGGATTCTCAAAATTCTTCGACCAATCCTTTTGGACATTTCCTTCCTTACAACTAACCTTTATGCTAAACTTAATTTGAGAATTTCTCTCTGCTTTTCCATTTTTTCCTATATCCTACTAGAGGAATACCGCATCTAAATTGTATAGCAAATTCCTTGGATAAAAGCATTAAACAAATTCACATCATTGATAGACTCATTACGGGCATATCCAATATTATTCTCGAAGTCATCACAACTGATGAATCTGACCAACTACTAGAGGAGTGCCATTAAAACTAAAACACATATTGGTATCTACATAGATTGGCAATCTTTTGGAGAATTTCCATTCAATTTGTCATCACTCTATGTCTTCTTAGTTTCAGACTTGCCACTACTCTAGCAATAATTATGCAAGAATAGATTACAAATTCACAAAGCCACCTTATGAAAACAATCCATCCATGAAAATTGGAGTTGAATGAATGAAAATGCCTTCCAAAATATTGTGTTAAGTGCCATTCAACATTAATTGACATATTGCATTTATGTGGTTATATTCACTATATTTCTTGTCTATAAATCCTTTACCTAGAAAATGTTTACTTGGTTTCCAATAAAACATTTTGTGAACATAGTACTTCATTTTACCCTATGAATCTCCAACCACTCTCTGACTAACTTGAGAGACCCAAGCATCCTCACATCTATATTATTGATCACTAAGCCTTATATATGATACATAGTGCCTCTTCAAGGAAAAAATATTGTTACCATGCATGTTCTTGATAGTGGAATATTACATGTATGGATCGAGGTCAGAGAATAAATTGTAACTAGCAATCAACATGTTAGGATTATTAATCCTCCCTTGTCCAATTTAGTCATATGTCTAAATCAGGAGTCATGTCTAAATCGGGAGTCCACCCAGTCTATTTTTAGTCACTAGCACCATTGGGTCCACTTGGCCTAATTGGGGCACATGTTCCAGTTACTAAAGTGTGGGGAACACTAATTGAGGCCTACTGCCACTGATTGCACTTGCATGCATCAGTTTAGGAGCCTCCTAGACCAATCCCTAAAATTTAGGATCCACTAGGAGTGCCGATACCAACCAAGGTCAGTTGAGTTGAGTTGGTGACTAGTCAAGCTGAGTTAGGAGTCAGTTACATTCAGTTCTAGTCCTCTACATTCAGTTAGTGCTAGGTTTGCATGGCTACATGTAGGAGAGGTGAATTTCTCACCTACCACAGTCAGTTAGCCTCAGTCAACACTGAAGTAGACACTTGAGTTGTGTTTTAGAACTTCGTTGAACTCCGGTAATGGTTTAGACAAGGTCAATTAACTATTGAGTCCTCCGATAGTGATTTAGACAAGGTCTTAGTTACCTAAAGTCAAGTAGAGTCTAATCAATTTGAATTTTCTCATGTGGATTCGAATTGCATGTGGCTATTTAAGCCATTGTACTTCATAGTAATTATTATCTAATTACTCTTTGATTAATGAAAATCATTCACAATTGCAAGCAATTTTTGCACTGTTTCATTCTTCAATAACTGAATAAATTGTGTGATCTATCTTGTGAGTTGTGTGTTTATCCACAGATCTATGTGCTCAATTTAATACAACATTCCACGAGGTATTTCTTGTTAAATACCGATCAAATATCTTAATGTCAAAATAGAGAACTAAGGATAGTCTTCTCATAGACATATGAACCGTACTCTATATTGACAACATAGTTATTGTTTTACCTTCATTGATCCAAAGCAACAATACTAGTGCATGAACTAATAAGGTTCACAAAAGCAGATCAATTTGTCTTTATGCCAATCATCAAGATTAAACCAAAAACAACCCAATTCCAGAACCCATGCCAAACATCAGATGCACCATTTAGTAGAAGAAATTTGCAGCGTGAAAGTATAAATTAGTGAATAGTCGCCACCTAAAGTTATCCAATACTCGAGGAACCTCGTGCTCCCTATACATGTGTCACCTCAATTTAGTTTTGTCGCTACCTTGCTTTTCTTTTATTTTGACTTTTCACTTATTTCATTTTTGTTTGGAATGTAGGCCTTTTGGTTTTCCTCTTGATTTTAACCATTTTATTTTACTGCCATAAGCTACCTAATTCTATTTGAGCTTTTGTTTGCTTGGTTTTATGAATGAAAAGTAGTTCCTTGTTTCCAAGGTGTCGAATGGAAGTGTGTTATCCTAGGATCCCTTTCAATAGATGCTTTTCTCAAGAGAATACTCTTGCTTGGTATCACCATAAATGAATCTGAGCTTGACTATTTTTAAGTTAAAGTTAGTAGATGAACGTTAAGGAAATTAATATAAATATTACTCGATGAATTCGAAACATATTGGTATAAAGATGCCTAACATGGTTGGATGACTATGATTATCCTTTCTCTAAAATTCTGATGTGACGATCCCCAAAGAAATATCTTTTCAACTACATAGTACAAACACTTGAAAGTTTCGAGATACTTCAACAACTTCTGCAAAAAAACATGTATTTTGATACTACCTTGACTGATTAGTTTGATTTCTAGTTTCTTTCTCCAATGGCTCACCAATTGGAAAAAAAAATTGCATTCTTAGTTGTATGTTAATAATTTAAGGCATGCATTAGACTTCGTGTTGAGCTAAGGTTCACCTTAAGCCTAAATTCTCATAGTTAAGCCATAATCCAAGTGAGGGACCTATGTCACTTGGGACTCATTGCTCAACAAAACTTAGGTTATTATTTGTTTTTCTCTATCCTTGTAGATATCAATACCAATTATTATATATATATATATATATATACATCACTTTCATTCTTTGGTTTATCCACAATGTGAAAAATGTGCCTCATACTACAACCACTTTTACATATCCTCATTCGCTACACTCACTTCAAGCATATACATTTTATTGAGTATTACTACTTGTCATACAAATGATACAAGTTTTCGATATGCCTTCGAACACATTTATCCTCCAGTGCAATTTTTTTTCTTTCATCTTAATATGTTATTTCACAAATTCATCACCCCAAATCAGAATGACAGTTTCTCTAGGCATCCCTCTCAACCTCCATTTCCAATCATAGAAAGGTGTGGTAGTCAAATTTATTGTGGCCCTCTCCTCATCACAAAGTATCAAGAGCTTGCGTGCATTGATTTTTTCAACTACATAGTGGTTTAAAAAGTGCCAAAGAGTATCAATGGGTAGTTCAAGTCACTTGGTTTTGGTTTGAGTTAGTATCAAGGTCTCAGTTTCACTTTGGACAAGGCCTTGATCTGATAGTTGAGAGTCACTAGGGATAAATGAATTTTGAGATTATAGTATTTTGTATCCTACTATCACCCATGAGATGTTTACTTGACAACCATTTAGGCCTCAACACCTAATGATATTTTCTTGTCAACATTTAATTCGGCTCAATGCTACCTT
This sequence comes from Pseudotsuga menziesii, assembly GCA_001517045.1. Lineage (NCBI taxonomy): Eukaryota > Viridiplantae > Streptophyta > Pinopsida > Pinales > Pinaceae > Pseudotsuga > Pseudotsuga menziesii. The sequence goes on from LPNX010298400.1 coordinate 628,883, forward strand.
GTTTGAGTTAATTAGGGACCTCAATATTTTAGTATTAGGTAAATAATTCCCAAGGTTATTGAGTCTAATTTTAAAAACACTATCATATCCGATTTATAGTTAACTTGTTGGTCCAAAAAATGAAAGAACTAATATTTCATATCTAACACCTAGATTCACACTTTATGACCTTTTCGACCCCCTAAGTGATATGAGGGAGGACAATACTTGAATCAAGAGGTCCCTATGGAACTTGCAAACTAGTCTTATTCTTATCCTCCTTCCTCGTTTATCACCTGGAACATAGGACCCTTTGAAATGTGGATAGACTCTGCCTTGTGTCGAGCTGCCAAAGAGGTTGTGACAGACATGGCCATTGGAAAGTGGGATCCTTCTCAATGAACCAAATTGGCTTATAAAACCGATATCCTCCAAATCCACTCAAGCGTGTTGATGAATTTATTCTAATTGGAGTATTCAAACTTGATTTCCCAAATCGATCAATGAATAAGGCACCAAATCTTAACACATCAATAATTAATGGCACCTATAGATGATTCATGGAAATCACTATGCATAGTAATGATACAACCATGCAAATCTATCACGTGGATGGCTATGTTTTTTTATTTGTTAATATTTTATTTTATAACTATTAATCCATGCATAATCACTTAAATAAGATATTGTGTTTCCTATCAATCTAAGAGGAAGCACAAATTGCAGGATGGACTATAATATTGGACTTAAAAAACATAGGAACTTACAACAAATGGGATGGAATTGTTCATTCCACAACATAAGTCTATTGAGAAATTTAACAATGTTCCATTTTTATTCTATATAAGGTAAGGGTTTTTATGAAACATACTCATACTATTTTATTTTGATGTGGGTAATTTGTTTTCCTCGACGCATGGAAAATAATTCTAGTATCTCTAGACAATGTTGGCAGGTGCAATATATGTGGTAAAAATCTAGATATCTAGTGTCTAGGTTAAGAAACACATGTAAGGGTTGTGAATCTAGAGATCAATAACAAAATTGAGTTGCATCTGCCTAGCAATGTTATTTACTATGGTTCCCTATTGAACATGCAAAAGTAAAGTCTAAATCCTAAGCCCTTCTAAATAATAATTACATCTCTTAGTCCATTTTAGTACTTTTTACCCTTGTTAAAATGCTTTTCTTCGTGTCTAATGCTTATTGTTAACACTTTTCTCTATTTCTAATGCTTATAGGTTATCAATAGGTCACAATCCCATGCAAATCATGAAAAAGCATTAGGTTCATCTATCAATGTTGGTAATTTTACAATTAATTGTTAGGCAACTTTTTGATGTCTTAGTACATACTTTTTAGTTAAATTATCCTACCCAGTAGAAATCCCTGGCCACTTTCAAAGACAATCGATGATTTCTTTAAATTGTGAAGATAGGTCTATGAGATTCAAATTTCAGATTTGTAGCCAAGCCTACTATGATTCATTTAAATAGGTAAGGAAAACAATAGTAGTTGATTCCATCTTGAACTATTGCTGACATACGTTTTTTGGGCATGGCGAATAAGCCATGGTTGTGACTTAAATTTATTGATGCATTCATGTGTGATGCTAAGTGGCTATGGATGTTGGAATTTATATCTGATTTTTATGCATAATTGTAGTTATATGGCCTATAAATTCCTTAGGCATTTGTTGTATTTAATCATGAAGTTGTAAGGATTATCTTCTTCCAATTTTTTTGTTAATTCATCCCATTATTTTAATATACTAGTTATTATTCTCTTAAAAAATTTCTATTTGAGTAAGAGGTTGTACATATGTTACACAATCTGTGTTTGTTCCCTGTGTATTTCACATGGCATAACCTTTTGAAGGATGTCTATATATTTTCAAAAACCCCAAAAGTGTGCCATGTAATTAGAGGACAAATTGAAAAAACCATAAACCATCTAATTTACTACAAAATAATAATTAGGGCCCTTTCAAAACACATCGGTTCTGAAAGTTCTCTCCACTACATAAACGAAATTTTTTGTTGAATAATTATTATGATTTTTTGTAAGTTATTGGTGCAGGCATCCCAAGCTGTGTTGAGAACATAATACCTAATAAGCTCAATAGTTTGTTTAAGCATTGATCAACTCAAAATTAAAAGATAAATTATATACACCATTCTAATAATATTTAATGAAACTTTCAACTTTGACATGGCATGTTTGGTTAATTCATAGGGCTCTATAATTGTTCAACAGTTTGATGTTTGGTTCTTGCTATTACAATGCTTCTCTTTTCTCATGTATTTGGCCTAATACTGTAGACAAATCTACGATGACGCTACATTTTTTATACTATGTCACCATATTTTGACATTGATATGTAACAAAACATGTACCAAAAGTAATGATGAAATTTTTAAACTTGTTGGTGTAAATCTCCTTAATTTGATTTTGAACCTAGGTACCTCATAAGCATTGAGTAATGTTTGTGTCCTCATAAGAAAAAACTAAAAGATGAATTATAGATCAACATTCTCTTCATACTTTATGAAACTTTGAAATTTGACATGGATAGTTGATTTGATTTATAGGGCTCGAGTTGCAATGAGAACATAGGTTCCTATTAAGCACAAAGGAACATTTCAAATTTCATCAATGAAAAATCAAAAGATCAAACATATATCACAATTCTCTTTAAAGTTTATAAAACTAGGAACTTTGACATGGAATTTTGAGTTGATTCACAGGGTTCTATAATTGTTCAACAAATTGATTTGTTTGTTATTTTTATTCCAATGCTTCTCATTTTTCTCATGTAATTGACACAATAATATAGAGAAGGACATGGAAATGTAGCATTTTTTACATCATACCATGATTAGGGAATGAATTATTGTTATATATATATAAACCTATCATTATCTCCAAATACATTTCAGATATTAGAAGTCGTAAATGATCAAAACATATATAATTTGATTTATGGTGCCCATATTTGAGAAAGCAGCTCCTGGATTCATAATAATCTTGAGGTGTAGTTTTTTGACTACCCATCTATCATAACCCGTTGATTGTGGCCAATGTGTTTAAATCAATTTGAAATGTGCATTCATAGTTATATGACATTTTTTAGATAATGCAATAGCTATAGTTGATACCAGTTACAAAAAAAATTTGCAAGTGTTTATGGATTTTAACACCATGAGAAGGAAACAAGACATAAATCAAACCCTATGTGGAATCAAAAGTTTGAGTTGGTATTTTTGAATTTTTTTTTAACAGTAATAGTTGGGTGTTTTTTATTATATAAAAAAGAATGTGGATATGATATACAAGTCAGATTGCTCCCATATTAGGGGAAAATCCCTTTCACCTTTTTCCTCCTTCTCTAGCTTATAAGAGTCATGGAAATTTCCAATGCTATGAATGATATAAATTCTTACAAATTGCCCAAGCAATAAAATGTAGAAACAAAACATTTAAAAAACAAGCAGTTTTTAAGGGATCCAAACATTTTTGTAGATGATGCTATCCTTTTCTAAGACGCCGCAACTCAAACCAGCCATTTTATTGGCCACACTATCCGTCTGTTGATTTTGACTTCTCAAAACATGGAGGAAGTTAACTATTTTAAATTCCTTGCATAGACATGAGAGCATATGATGCATCCTCGAGGAAGGAATCTTTCGGTATCTATAGATATTTCTTTCTTCCCTAATGACAATTAAAGAATCTCCTATTATGCTCATTTCCTCGATCCCCATATCTCTAGCCAAGTCCAAACCTTTGATTAAATCATACCATTCTACCCCATTGTTTGTTTCTCTCCCAATACCCGAGGCATACTCTTTTTGCTTGTTCCCCTTGGAGTCATAGATTAATCCACCTGCGCTTACAATCCCTGGATTGCCTTTTGAGGCACCATCAAAGAACAATGAGCTGATTCCTATCTTTGTCCTCCAATTTTGAAGTTCATCTTTGCTCATCCTTAACTGCCATCTTGGAAGTCTCGGCTTCTTTGATGGATTTAACCCGAAACTTGGGGAGGAATGCCAAAGGAGGTTGACCATCCAAGATCTTTCTTCCACCGTAAGAGGTTCATTTTTTATGCTTTTCATTCCTCTTGTGGATAAGGTGTCAACCCATAGAGCCTTTGTCGAGGCAGAAACTTTATTGATGCATGAGATTTTTCCTTCAAAAATTTCCTTGTTCCTCGCAGTCCGGATTTTGCAGCAAATAAACCCTGGGAGAGCTTCCCTTGCTCTGGCAAGGTCTGGTTTTTTTATTGAAGGTTCCTTGATAATAATATTTCCAGCTGAAGAAAATATCATTCCATATCATTGGTAGCATAATATTCATATTTTGTTCATTGAGTACCTTTCTCCAGACTTTCTGCGTGAAATTACACTCTGTGAAAACATGCTTTAAGCTTTCCTCCTCCTATTTACATAGGATGCAATGAAGCGACCCTACAATCCCTCTCTTCCTCAGGTTCTTGGCTGTGAGTGTTTTACACTGGGAAAGGATTCATAAGAAGACATTGATATTTGGCAACCCATCTCTGCTCCAATTTTATTCCACGTGTTATTTTTTATTAACCCGTTCTTCCTTTTATATACCATATGGTAGCCTTCTTTCACCGTATAAACTCCAGTATTTCCCCATCCACGGCTGTATGCTATATTTTTATGCATTGGGGCTTTCCCATGCATGAGCATGAGGAGCACTTTGTAATAATCATGAAGGTGTACTAAAAGATCGATACATTTCCATCCTTTCCATCTGCCTCTTCCCGTCCAAACTGAGATATCATATAACGTGCTATAACCATTTCTCTCACACCAATCCTTTAGCTTGTTCGGCCGCTGACAGAAGTTTGTTGGAAATTTCAATGCTAGCTTATCCTGCCAGGTATTAACACGTTTCCCATTCCCTGCAATCCAATAAATTTTTCCTTGGATTATAGAAGCTGATTTTTTGCAAAGCTCCCAGATTGGAGACCCAACTCTATTCATACTTATGCTTTCGACACACCTCCTTCTATTATCGGTCATGTATTTTTTCTGCAGGGATGATTTACACCATGCGTTTTTACCAATACATACTCTCCATAATAGTTTTGCACCTAGGGCCAGGTTCATGTCTTAGGGATCTCTGACTCCCATTCCACCATGCTGCTTTGGGATGCACAAAACGTCCCACTTTACTAGGTTGTATTTTTTTGTGTTGGCCGCCTTGCCTCCTTTCCAGAGGAATTTCTGAATCTCTCCATTGATTTCCTGAATTATTTTCTTAGGAGATAAAGAAATTGAGCATACATAAATCGGGTATGCAGAGAGTACAAATTTAATAAGTACTAACCTTCCTGCTAGGTTAAGCCATCTGGTTCCCCAAACATTAATTTTTTTTTAAATTTTGTCTATAAGACCTTTCCAATCTGCCTTCTTTTTTTTCCCTTTAAAAATGGGAATTCCCAGGTAGCTGAAAGAGTTCCAGGATGTGAGCCCTTCGAATCCAGGGATTTGTGATATCTTTTCCATGTTCCCAGGGAGGCAATTCCAGCCATATGATTTTGATTTTGTAGCATTTATCTTACCATCCAAGGATTTAAGGAAAGTGGAAAGCACTCTTTTGAACCTTTATACTATGATCGTGGACGCACCTCCAAGCAAAATGGTGTCATCAACGAATTACGCATGATTTGCAGCTCTAACTCCTCTTGCAATTTTCATACCCTTAAGTTCCCCTATCTTGTTGTTGCCGCAATTTTCTGCTCATAGATTTAGCTACCAGAAGATAGAGGTAAGGGGACATCAGGAAGCCTTGCCTGATTCCCCTGGTGGCTTGAAATAACTTAGTTGGTCTACCATTTACCAACGGGGAAATCCAGGGGCTGCTAATGCAAGCCTTAATCCATCTAATGAACCTTGTGGAGAAACCAAATTTTGACATGATTTCAAAAGGAAAGAAATGGTTTACTTGATCAAATGCGTTATCCATATCGAGCTTTATAGCCATACCTTTCTTCTTGCATTCCATGTTGGTGTGGATTTATTCCTGAACAATTATGATGTTATCAAGGATTTGACGCCCAACAATAAATCCTCCCTGCGTATCCCATATTATCCTTCCCATGATTTTCTTTAATCTTGTGGCCAAATTTTTTGAAAGGATTTTATATGAGGTATTACAGAGTGATATAGGCCTGAAGCGATCTACTGAGTTGGGTTATTTTTCTTTTGGTATCAAAGTGAGAAAGGAAGAGTTGGTGCCCCCCCTACCTTGTCCTTTCTTCTCGTCCAGTTTAACATTCTTTTCAAATCTTCCTTGATAGTATCCTAGGATGCCCTATAGAAATTGATGGTGAACCCATCAGGTCCGGGTGCCTTATCTGCTTGCAGAGACCAGATGGAAGCCTTGATCTCAAATTCCATTATGGTTTTTGATAGATCTTTGTCATCCTGCTCTGTTATAAGGGAAGGTATTCCTGAGATGAGCTTAGCTTGCACTAGGGGATCAGTCTCTTTCATGTCGATGCAGAGATCTCTGAAGTGCTGAAAAACATGAGCCTTAATCTCCTCCCATTCCACTATCCTCTTGTTGTCTTTATCCTTTAGATATTTGATCATGCTAAAGCTGAGCCTTGTTTTTTTTTGCTTGTGGAAGTAATTTGTGTTACTGTCCCCTCCTTTTAACCAGAGTTGTCTGGATTTCACCCTCAATTCCTCAGGGTCACATCTAGATGCGTTAAGGATATTTAGGTTTAACTTTTTTTCTTGGCTGATAAAAAGAGGGGTAATTTCCTCCTTTTCCATCTTGGAATGCAGGGCTACTAGCCCAGATTGAATCTGTCTCTTCCTACTGCTAGCATTTTTATACTTTGTTTTCACCTAGACTTTCAACTCATTGCAAACCTTTCCTATCTTGCTTTACCAAATGTGTGTAGCTAGGAGAGCTAGTGCAAGCCAATCCCCAATCATTTTTAACTAGGCCCATGGATTTTTCCTCTTGGATCCAAGAGGATTTGAATCAGAAAGGTATGGGACCAAGGTTTTCAGGGGTAGATAACACGAAAGATATCGTCTTGTGATCCAATTCCACGTAGAGTAAGGTAAAAGAAGCGGGAGTGAGATCTCTAAGAAGGAAAGAGGTGCTTACTAAGAAATTGTCAAGCCTGGCCGCAATGTAACCTGCACCCAACCTTCTATTACTCCAAGTATACTTCCCATTTTTTAATGGTAGATCTAGCAGATCCAGATCAGAAATCAAGTCCTCCATGTTTTACCCGTAGGGGTCTCTTACTCTAGAGCCCCCTATTTTCTCTGATTGCGCTTTGGTAGCATTGAAATACCTAGCGATTGTGAGCTCTTTCCCTGCGAAATATTCTTTTAGAGATGCTAGGCTATTCCAAAACTTTTTCTTAACTCTGTAATGTGTTGGACCATACACATTGCATACACAGCTAACATTTGGATCATCTTTTTCCAGAAACTCGGTGAGGATTCAATATTGATTCTCCTTTACATTTTTGATATCATACTTGGAAAAAAGTCGCTATTCCTTATGAGGCCCCTCTGGAGCTTATGGCATTTCCTTAGCCATTTGTCCAAAAGTGTTGTGAGAGCACCAATACTTCCACATCACTCATTTTTGTCTCTTGCATAAGAATGAGGTTTGGCCTTTCAGATTTGATGATGTATTTTATTGCTTCCACTTTGTTTGCTCCGCCCAGCCCTCTGCAATTCCAAGAGACAAATTTCATTACTTTTTGGCTGCTTGAGGTCCTGCTCTAGACCTTCCATCCACTTTCCATGTATTTTTGTGATTTTGAAGGAGCTTTGTTTCTTAAATGCTCCATTGCCTTCCTAGCTCCAATTCTCTCTCTGCTTCCTGCTCTCCATGGCATCTTTGTGACTTTATTCCTATGGAATTTTGGAGTTGTTTCAGGGATCTCTTATGACCCATTTGAAGATGTGTCAGTAGATCGGGAAAAAGAGGAAACTCTGCTTTGTTTTACCCTTTCATCCCAAGATCCTCCAAGCATTGGAGAACCTTCTGTCTCTGCATATAGCCTTACTTTCCCAGGTGGAGATGTCGGTATGTTGTTTCCTGCTAAGATTCCATGGGGTTCTGATATGACTTCTTTTAGAGTTTCTTCATTCAATATGATTTCCCCTTCTTCTACACTCAAAAGATTGAACTGATTGTTTTTTGTGGCCTCCTTTTCTCCCTGCTCTGGCTCTTTTCCTTTCTCTTCCCGTAGAACCTTTGACTCAGTGTTTGAGGGTGATGATTTCCTTCCTTTTTTCTCCTGTTGCCACCCTTCATCTTGAGTTTTCTCCGAATTTTTCTACAATGCTTTAGGGCAGTTTTTGACAAAATGACCATACTCGTGGCATTTCTTGCATTTGAACGACAATTGCTCATAATCAACTTTTTGAGCATGTTCACATCCATCCACGCAAAGACTTACAATTTCCAGTAGCCCCTTTTTTAGATCAACCTCTACGAAGATCCTTGCCTAGGAGAATAGAGGGCCCTTCGGTTTTTCCTTATCTATGTATTTGCCAAGAGAGTTTCCTATTGCTTGGAGTGTTTCATCATTCCAGTAGTGTAACGTGTTGATGTATGTGTAACTTTGAAATGTATTCACCTATATATCTTATGTTGTACCATGATGTTCCTATTGGGGGAATCACTTGTATTTCATTGTACCCCGATGTTCCTATCGGGAGAGTCATTAATATAATAAAGTAATGTAAAGTCATTGAGGTTAACCCTCCTTGTTGATCGGCGGGGGGGGGGGGGGGAAGTCCCCATAGTTGTGGGGCACTAGGGTTATCAGACTCTCCTAGAGAAGGTGACCCTAGTAAGTTATTGTCAAGTGGGAAACTAGTATAAATAGAGAGTGAGCCTCTCTATTTGAGACACACACTCACCCATCTATAGCGCATATGTGAGAGAGAAGAAGCTCGCTCAAGTGAGAGAGATAACACCTATTGGAGATCATATTTCTATCTTTGGGTTTTACTGCTGCCATTGGTGCTCATTCTATCTTTGAGGAAGTTGCAGATTTTTCTCCTTTATGGTTTCCCCGAGGAAAATCTTTGTGTCTAGTGTCTCTTGTGATTGATTGTTGTGCTATACAACTCTCCATTGCTACTTATCTAGAATGAAACCTCTTTGCTGACATATTAGATTAGTGCACAATCTCAATGATGTCTTGGTAGAGATGGAAGGCATCTAGAAAGTTTCCGTGAGATATGGATGCATGTTGTATTGGCTAAACTAGTTGCATGATTATATCTTAATGCATAAGAATTTACCATTATGAATATGCCTTATGAAATGTTTCTAACCATACAACCGGTGCATCTGACTTGTAAGAAAGATCACGTACAATCTCCTGCAAGCAAATAAGGATGAAACTTGTTCCGAAGAACAAGTGACGACAATTCGAAAAATAATCCAAGATGAAGAATAATATGACGATACTTTCAAAGAAAGAAGAGGTCTCAGACACAATGCAATTATGTGACACTGTTGAGCGACATCATTGATGCACAACCTTCCAGCTATGAAGAAGTAGCCAAGAAGAAAGGGAAGGAGAGTACCAGTTCAAGAAGAATGATGTTTAGGATGCGGTATCGAGACATGAAGGGAAGTCCATAGTATATTCCATATGGATATGCAATATCCAACATGCAGTAGATAGAAACATCGTGGGATACACTGCAAGATTCGTAGCACGATGCTTCTCACGGAAAGAAGGAATAAACTACGAAGAGACATTTGCAGCCTTTGGAAGTTAAGACACATGACAGGAAGACTCATGTGTGCAAATTAAAGAAGGCCTTGTACAAGCTCAGAAGGCACCCATGGTATAACACATACATGAGGAGCTTGCAGATCACCTAGAGTGATGAAGATCTTAACCTTTGCTACAAGGTTGAAGATGAAAGCCTATAGAGGATGACAAGCTCACAGATGGGTGCGAGAACAACTTTTGAAAAGGTTCAAGATAGAGGATCTTGGTATCCAGTGACCCTAGATGGATACATAGAATATTAGTAGCGGAGGAAGCTACTTGTAACTCCAGTACATAATGTTTCAATACATAGAGTACAAAAGGCGGAGGGAGAATGATGCTCCACTTCAGAGGGAGTAACTACAGAAGATCCAGAGGTTCGACATGGTACGCCAAGATGGACATATTACTGATGGCTCTAGGCTTTACTGAGAGTAAAGCAGATTCCAAACTTTACTTCAAGGTTGAAGGTGGAATACCAGTGATGCTCTTTTTATATGTCGATGACTTGTTCCTGACAGAAAAGAGGAACTCATTAAAGTTGCAAGAAGGAGACTTGCTGCCGAGTTCGAGATGAAGGACTTGGATATGATGCACTACTTTGTAGGCATGGAGGTGTGGTAGAATACAGATGGAATCTCCTTGGGACAAGGGAAGTATGCAGTAGAGATCCTGAAGAGATTCAGGATGATGGATTGCAAGGCCATGACCACAACTATGGCATTGAACCTGAAGCTATTGAGGGATTCTTCATCAGAGTCGGTTGATGTATCGTCAGATGATTGGGTCCTTGATGTACCTAATGAACACAAGACCATGTATTTTATTTGTTGTGAATACATTGAGCCAGTTCCTGACAGATCCGAGACATGTTCACTTGATTGCTGCAAAGCACATTCTGAGGTACCTGAAGGGTACAGTTGATTATGGGCTCAAGTATGAGGCGAATCAGAAGATTAGCCTGGAAGGTTATGTTGATTCAGATTGGGCAAGCAGTGCCATTGATAGGAAGAGCACTTCGGGGTGCTGCTTCAGGATGGGATCAGGGGTGATCTCTTGGTTTAGCAGGAAGCAGTCCTGCGTGGCACTGAGTACAACTGAAGCAGAGTATGTCGCAGCTTGTTTGGCTAGTTGTGAGGCAGTGTGGCTGAGGAAGCTACTATCTAATTTATTTGATCTCCAGTTGGATGCTACTTGTATATATTGCGACAACCAGAGTTGTGTGAAGTTGTCAGAGAACCTGGTGTTCCATGACAAGTCGAAGAATATTGAGATCAAATACCACTATATCAGGGATATGGTGCAGAGGGGAGCAGTGAAGCTCTATTATGTTGCGACGGACGAATAGATAGTTGATGCGTTGACCCAGCCATTAGCCAGAGTGAAGTTTGAGTTCTTCTGGGAGAAGCTTGGTGTTCTCCAGATCGAGGTTCCTTCCAAGGGGAAGTCACGAGTCCGTGATCCTTTCTAACATGGTGGTAGGATTGGTTCCTCCCATGGTCAGATGTAAGCGCTAAGCCTTTCTAACATGGTGGTAGGATTGGTTCCTCCCATGGTAAAATGTAAGTGTAGAGCCTTTCTGACATGGTGGTAGGATTGGTTCCTCCCATGGCCAGATGTAAGTGCAGATCCCTTCTGACATGGATGCGGGATGTGTTCCCCACATGGTCAGATGTAAGTGCAAAGCCCTTTTGACATGGATGCAGGATGTGTTCCCCACATGACCAGATGCAAGTGCAGAGCCCGTATGACATGGATGTAGGATGTGTTCCCCACATGGTCAGATGGAAATGCAGAGCCCTTCTAACATGGATGCGGGATGTGTTACCCACATGGCCATATGTAAGTGCAGAGCATTTCTAACATGGATGCGGGATGTGTTCCCCACATGGTCAGATGTAAGTGCAGATCCCTTCTAACATGGATGCACGATCTTTTCCTCACATGGTCAGATGTAAGTGCAGAGCCCTTCTGACATGGATGCGGGATGTTTTCCTCACATGGTCAGATGTAAGTGCAGAGCCCTTCTGACATGGATGCGAGATGTGTTCCCCACGTGGTCAGATGTAAGTGCAGAGCCCTTCTGACATGGATGTGGGATGTGTTCCCTACATGGTCAGATGTAAGTGCATAGCCCTTCTGATATGGATGCGGGATGTGTTCCCCACATGGTTAGATGTGAGTGCTGGGCCTTTCTGACATGGATGCGGGATGTGTTCCCCACATGGTTAAATGTGAGTGCTGGGCCTTTCTGACATGGATGTAGGATGTGTTGCCCACATGGTCAGATATAAGTGTTGGGCGGGCCTTTCTGACATGGTTGCGGGATGTGTTCCCCACATGGTCAGATATAAGTGCTGAAGAAGATGAAAACCTACATGGAGTCTAGGCCTACAACTAGCATGAAAAAGGGTTGGCTCTGTAGAACTTCCTATGACGAGTAGAATTGAGAGATAGCATCATTTGCTTGAGATAGTGGGAGCAGTGACGATGATGATGATCCAGTGATGATCCAACTTTGATGATGATCTGGTGATGAAGACTTGTGCTGATGAATTGTGTCAAGAGAATACCTTCCTAGTTAAGAGGGAGTGTTGATGTATTTGCAACTTCCGAATGCATTCACTTGTATATCTTATATTGTACCCCGATGTTCCTATCAGGAGAATCATTTGTATTTCATTGTACCCCGATGTTCGTATCAGGAGAGTCATTAATATAATAAAATCATGTAAATTCACTGAGGTTAAACCTCCTTGTTGATCAGGGGGGGCAAAGTCCCTGCAGTTGTGGGGCACTAGGGTTATTAGACTCTCCTAGAGAAGTCGGCCCTAGTAAGTTATTGTCAAGTCGGAAACTAGTATAAAAGACACACACTCACCCAGCTATAGTGCATAAGTGAGAGAGAAAAAGTGGGGGGGGGGGCAAAGTCCCCATAGTTGTGAGGCACTAGGGTTATTNAGTCGGCCCTAGTAAGTTATTGTCAAGTCAGAAACTAGTATAAATAGAGAGTGAGCTTCTCTATTTGAGACACACACTCACCGAGCTATAACGCATAAGTGAGAGAGAATAAGCTCGCTCAAGTGAGAGAGAGAGAATAGCTGTTGGAGATCATCTTTCTGTCTTTGGGTTTTACTGCTGCCATTGGTGCTCATTCTATCTCCGAGGAAGTTGCGAGGTTTTCTCCTTTATGGTTTCCCCGAGGAAAATCTTTGTGTCTATTGTCCGTTGTGATTGATTATTGTGCATGTTATTCTCTTAGATAAGATCCTAAGATAATACTATCTAATTGATAAAAATATAACATAATGGGATATGGGGGAGGCGAACCTAGATTGGAATTGCAGAGGGCACATCCTTTTCTCAATCGAATGTTAAACTCCAACTATTTAGATATAGCCCCCGGGAGCCCATGAAGTAAGGCCCACTTCTGAATATTAGATCCCTAACTTCTTTGTTTTCAAATAGAAAGATGAAGAATCCCTTGCCGTAGAAGCAGTGCCGCAGGCCCCCAGAGATCAGAGTCATCCAATTTTTTTTCAACCAGAGATCCATTGTTTTTGGTGATGGCCAGATTCTAGTAAATTGTCCGATCAACCCCCGCTCACTCAGTGCAAGATGGGCTTTAATCCTTGAAGCTGCCGACGTGATTTGTATTCTATGAGCATTAGCCCGCTTAATGAAGCCACCGCCTCCATCATATGCAGAAGAGGGAGGCGGTGGCGTGGAGGCCATGAGGGCCCTGAATGCTGCATCCAAAGTCCTCCTTTGAACTTACGGGGTTGGATTCGATGGAGGATCCATCCCAATCCTGGCAAGGGCGAAAGACCACAACTAAATATTTTTGATCCAGTAATTCCGATGATCTTCATGAGCCACTACTAGTCTAGCTATTGGCTGAGTGTGAGCTGTAGGCAGCGCATGCATACATAGGATCTCAGTCCAAGGGGGATGCACGTTTGCGTGCAAGGATCCTTATAGAGGAGATGCACTCGATCTGATCCGATCTTTTTGAAAAATATTGCAAACTAAACTAGAACCAATTATATCTAGGTTTGATGAGCACCACTAATTTTAAAGCTCACTATTGCATACTTCAAGTTTTAATCTTTAATATGATGGAGGTTTAGGTGAGTTCAAGATATGTATCATTGAGATTTACAACTTGGATATGCATACCGTACTTTTGTTTAAATGGATTTTGGATAGTGTCTATATTCAATGTCCCATTCCATCATTACATAAACATGATGAATCACTTCCACCATCCATTGGATATAGTTTCATTTTTTCCTCTCATGCAAAAATAAAACCTTATATCTAGAGAAACCAACATAATGTGCATGGTGCATATATTAATTTGTAGTTTTATAGAGTACACACTATCCTAAAATCTAATCCGTCTGCCAATAATCACATTATATTTTGACATCAAATAAAAATTAAAACCCAATTATTGTAAATAATGATATAGAAGAATGGTTTCTTGTACTAGGATCTACAACTCCACTTTCACCAAAAAGTTGTTGTCGCCTAAAAGGGCTCACTGTCCAAAAGCTAGTTTTGCGTGTTGGGCCCACCCCGAGCCAGACTTTACAAATTAGATGAATGACATATTTGAATGAAGGGAGTGTATTAAGTAGGTTTATAGGGATAATCAATCATCAAGGAGCTATCACAATTCAGTTTCGACATTCAGAAGTAGGAAAAATTGTTTTGTCCCTTGGGTCCCACCTTGGGTGAAATTGAGTATTTAGGTTAAAAGAGTGTCTAGGTAAAGTGAATGGCTGAGAAAGGGTTTTTGAGGTCATTGATCATGCTGGAGCTGACAAAATCTAATTCTGAGTTGCAAAAGTATGAAAATGCAGTGGGGTCTGCTTTAGGCAAAATTGGACATACATGCATAATGGTTCACTTAAAAGGCAAGGAATGGTTCAAACATGTTTATTAGGGTCATTGAACATCATAGAGTTGACATAATTCAATTATGATTTTCAGAAGTATAAGATCTAGTATTAAAATTTTCTTGCAAAAGTGCCTAGTTGTCCTTTCTTATTTAAAAAATTATATCAAGTAGGCATTAAAAAGTGTCGTGCAACCAATTATTGGAAATCCCCATGTGTCGACTTTGCATTGCCTTTGGTGGCACATCATTCTGACACTGTATGCAGGAGATACATCACTATTACTATCATAAACCAAAGGGACAATTTTTATGGTTTTGTCTAGGTGTTTAGTGCAAAATTATGATCCCTCTTTGGTCCATCATTCGACGTGAAATTTTAGGAGGTTTTTGTTGAGGTTCGGGTATACATGCCACATAGTTTACTTAAGCCCTATGCAACCCACTATAGCAAATTTGTTTTTATGAACATGGGTTATTTATGGGTACTTAACAACGTTTTTATTGCATGAAATAAAAAAGTAAAATTTGATTTTCTAAGTTAAGGCCCAAGGGCCATTCATATTAATTTTCAAGAGCCAAAATGCATCACAAAGAAATCAATTTGCAGATGAAGTTTTTGCATAATTTTTTGATGACACATAGTACCAAGTTCAACTGCTCCAAAGTATCTGAATCTCTCTCCATTGTCAAATTAATCCCATGCCTCATTCACACGTGTTTGCCCATGAATGTCAAGATACATCTTGTAAATTAAATCCCATTGTTCATGGGGTGACAAAATCGAGGAGTAAGTGTGGATGGTGAATGGGCCCTCTAATCGCAATGAATCTACGGTCTTGGCTCATATAATGGTCTTTTGGTGGCAGTGATAGACCTCGCACAAATGTTGGATTGGAAGTCATACAAGCGTGATTAACGCTAGTATGAGGGGGCATTTCCTTCACTTGCACATTCTGAAGGTTTTGCAAAACCTTAGTCAAAACACATGCAAAAAAACACTATAGTTGGAAATCGTTAAAAAGTTTTAGAGTCATATATATATTAGTATGTAACTTGCATAATATAAGTACGAAAGGGGCATTTCAGGTATTATATTTATTTATACATTTAAAAGCACTTCTAAATTTAGATCTTATCATTTTTTTTACTAGACTCCAACCAAAAACCATTGCAAAGCCCAAAACATACAATAAATAGGATACTCCGTAATAAAATGTGAGAAAGGCATAAGTGTTAAGAAAGTGTTAGAAGTGATTTAATAAAAATACTTTATTATATGACCCCTTATATGAACCATGCACAATGCATATGGTAGGGACCCTTTATGGTACATTTAAATTAATGCTTTATAAAATATACTAACCATTTACCAAAATGCTCAAAACCATCATCATAGTTGCACCTCACAAAGTGGCTTTACATTAAAAAGTGTAAGTTGATTTTGTATTAAAGTAAAATAAGATTTTATAAAAGAAATGTGCAATGAGACTTTATGATAAGAAAATGAGGTTGAGCATTGTTGATCATAAGGGTGAAAATTTTGTGAAGAGATGCTTAGAGAGAATGGATCGCTGATGTCTTAGGGTTTTTGAGAGAGCTGATTGCAACCATGCAGTCCATGTTTGTTATGGAGTATATTTTTCTCAGGCATTCTTTTCAATTTGTCTTTAGATGTTTTTTGTTTATTCAAGGTTATAGACCACATGTACATGGATGAAGTTGAATTTTTCGATGGACTAGGAGGCTCTGGTGGAAATTCTGTTCCAATCAGACAGTGAGATGCAGGGTTGCAGTCGCATTTATGTTACCCCTTCTCTGAGTTTTCTTTTCCATGTCTGACCCTGCTCAACTAGCGATATGAGGGATTCCGGTGAAGGTTCACATTTTTTGGATGGTGAGGCTTATAGAATCCCTTTGTTCCCATCACCCTTACATGGGAACTTAGATGTTGGGACATCCACATCTTGTCTTTTGGAAACATGCTCTTGGCCTCTGGAGTGTTTGTCTTGTCCACAACCGTTTTTGGGGATATGCCCTAAGGAGGTTCCATAGAAGATTGGGATTTTTTAAGTTTTCAAGTCCGTTTAGAATGTTTTGGTGGTTCATAGAATGGATGACAAGCCAAAGAAAAAGGGAAATGAGCTAGGTAAGTTCCACAAGGGTGACCGCAAGGGTTTGACTGGTGTGCGAGCTAGGGATTGCAAGGTACACAAATCCCCACGGGCTTTCGAAGAACCCATTCACATGGTGCTCGTGCTTAACGCTAACATGGAGTGCACTGTGGGCCTTACTAAGCGATCCTTACTAGTGTGTTTGGAGTATATCACCTTGCCGAAACATGATCTGTTGGAATCGATTATGAAATTTTGGAAATTGGTTGTTGGGTATTGCCCAAAACTGAACATTGTGGTCAATGGGTGGTACTTGTTTCACTTTCACACAAAGGAGCATCTATATTCAGTTCTAGTCAACCATGGGTTTATGGATGTGGCTCCCTATTGACCCTATGAAAAGATAACTAGAATAATGGCCAGAAAAATGAATATTTCGGTCGCAAGACAAGGAAAAGCCACGACAAAAGAGGAGTAAAGCAAGTTGAAAGGGAGAGTTCGACTTATTTTGGGTAAAGAGATAGTTAGAATAAAAGATTGATTTTGATAATAAAGCATGAATGTAATTCAGGATGATAGTGCCTATTTGTAGATGTAATAAGATGTATTAAAATAGAAAGACAACCTGTCGACTGACAGTTGAGAATCAGTCGACGATTGAAATCAAGAAGTGTAAAAGCATAAAATCTTATAAAAGCATCGACCTAAGCTATGTACGGGTTGTTCTGGAGAGTAAAAAGAAGTGGATCATTAGAGACCATTCATGAGACGAGAGAAGAGAAAGAGACCAAAACTAGAGAGCATAAGATGAGAGAGAATGTATGAATTTTAAAGAATATCTAAAGAAAAGTATGCTAGCTGAGTGCGTAGACGAAAGGTGCTAAGCCATTTCTCATGCCAGATGAAGAGCACCTTTATGGTTTTTCTTGGATGGTTTTCCATGTTATATCTTGTCTCTATGTTCCTTTCAATATCTATGTTATTGTCAAATGCAGATATGTTGTGAATGAGTATATCTAAATGTGTCGCACAAACTCTGTTGTGAATGAACTTATATATATATATATATGTGTGTTGCACATCAAATGAGTTAAACATATGTTAATTATTTATGTTATATGTTGTTATATATGTATATGGATCGATATATGGTGGTCTTTAATGAATATATAAAACAAAAGTATAATTCTCGGTTTTGGTCGAGTGACTTGATATTGCTGTAAGAAGGAAATCCCAGAAATAATTGTAGAAACCTAGATCTGGAAGTTCCCATAAGATATCTCAGGTGAGAATTCATCTACATTGCAGGTGTTACCGACAGAGTTCTCCCCTGCCAAGCCTATATCTTGGATTTTGTTGATGAACAAAGGGTCTGAACCTGGGTCGACCGAAAGAACTCCAACAAATGGTTTCATTGTTGGTACCTGAATCATTCCAACAAGGATATGTTTTGGCACCCGACGAAGCCGAAAATTCAAGATTGGGTTGATTATAAAGCACTAGAGTTTGCACAGGAGGAAAGTGAAGGATCACGACTGAGCCCGACTGAATGGTTGGAGTGATACCTTTACACAGACATTCATGATATTTTCTTTAGGGAATTTACCGTCGTATTGCATGAGTGGTTATCAAAGTTAGCAACCCAAAATAAAAAAATTCAGGGCAGAGAACCTACAAAGTGCAGTGTTGAGCTGATCTAGCAGCTGAAGAGGGTAAGAAATCCTATATATAGGGCTATCGACTTTTGGATCGATAGTATTTTGGGAGGATATATCACATAAATTGTATTCGACACGATCAAGTCATTCAGTGAAGCAGAAAGATAAATTTTCCAAGGACCGCAAGGTTGATATCTAAAATATTTGAAACTGTGAATCAAGATGCTAGTGTTTGAGAAAGGGATCCTGAGAATGTAGTCCGATGAGTAAATATTTTTGCGAGGAGACCTAGGATATGTTGCAAGAATAATTGCGAGCATAATGGATGGGGATAAACTAAGTTGTTTTATGGTAATAGTGAGATTGAGCCAGAAGGTGGACATCTAAGGAGTGGAAGAAGATTTTGGTCAGGAAAGAGAAGGAGTGTGACAAGAAGAGGAAGTTGCAGTGCGACTGGAGGAGAGGACTACAAATTGGCGTCACACCTTGATGGAGGATCTTCGGATGAAGAAGAGGAGTACCGACTTATACATGAAGAAGATGAAGAAGAAGAAGCACAAGATCCAGATAGTGATTATGACATACCCGTGACCCCACGTACATCACTCAAGGTAAGATCTAGAAACACATCACCCAGTGGTTTTGCTAATCAGACTAACAATAATAGTGGAAATAGTGGTTAGGGAAATCCCACTAGTAGAATATTTAATTCGACAACCCCAATAGTAAACATAATGGATAGGAATGATATAAAGCTTCCTATGTTTAATGGAAATGAGTTAGAGATAGCAATATTTTTTTCTATGTGAAGCTGGATGGACCATGTGACAGGTCGAAGATGAGGCTATAAAGAAATCCAGAATGATCACAACCTTGAGAGGTCGTGCGCTCGACTGGTACATGAAATTCTCTGTGGTTCCCGGGAGAATCCCTCAGAATACATTAGATCAAACTTGGATGGGATTGATAGATGAATTCAAGAAACCTAAATCTAAGTCACAATGCATTACAAAGCTAAAATAAATTAAATAGTTGCCTATGGATTCTATTTGGAATTTCGTCCAAAGATTCAAAACATTGATGACTAAAATAAGCTTTCAGATGTTAGATGTAAAACAAAAAGAATGGAGGGTAAGGCAATACAAGAAGAAGAGAAAGGAAATACAAGAAGAGATTTAGTGTACCCAATGCAAAACTAAAGGCCACCATAAAGATTCCCCCTCCACGTATATGAATTATGTTGCATTCAACACACCGAATATGATAAACACACAAGGAATACCTTGGTGTAGAATTTGTTAAACTAGAGGAAATAAATAGGAAGAATGTTTATATTTATAGAAGATAGTAAGCGCACCAGCTAGTCTATATTGAAAATTAAATCGATCAGTAGAACATGCCAAGAAATACTGTAGAGCATATCGTCTACTGTAGGAGAAAACAATCGACACATACCTAATAAAAAATCATGAACAAATGCAGGATGAGTGAGCTTAAGCTCAAAACCCATAGATTCAATATGCTCACGCTCAATACCCACAAGCACAATACCGTCAATGCAGGGGGGTGGAATTTTCAGAGGCCGAGGAGGAGGATGAGGATATGGTTGTGAAAGAGGCCAAGTAATATGTTATAATTGTGGACAACATGGACACATTGCCATAGAGTGCATGAATCCTATGATCACCTGTTTGTACAGTAAAGCACTGGATCACACTGTTGAAGACTGTCCATACTTGATTGTGAAGTGGCATGATAGAAATATGGAAAACTAGAACCTACCATAGAACTCCAATCTGAACATCCAGAAGATTTATGTTGAACCATGAGAGCTGAATATTGTTATCGTGACAAGAGGAGGTACTGCGACTGGAGAAAATCAAGAAGCACCATATGAACAACCAAGAGTGCGACCGACACAACAAAAGAATATGCCCTTTGATGTCTAGAATGGAAAATAAGTATTACAGGATACACAACATGAATTTGTCGACGAAAAATCAAGCGTCGATTTCTACTACTGTACCAAGTGAAGGACTGATATTGGAAATGCCTCAACGATTCGACCAACTATTCCAGAAGAAATAGGCAGAAAAGGTTAGTAAATTGAAGGAATTCTTTAAATTTTTTTTAGCACAAATACAAGATAAAGATGTTGTCACAGAACTAACTACTTTAATAGAAGAACCTCAAGTAGATGTGCGACCATAAAGGAGGGTTAACTATATTGGGAAAATATTGAAAATTGGTCATGAACTGAGAATTAATGCCTTGATAAGATATTATAATATGGACTATATTAATCTGGAGTTGGGATCTAATGTTAACATTCTTACTTGACAGACATGGGAAAGTATGGAAAGCTAAGACTAGTGTGGTCTCTTGTTCAATTAAGATTAGAAAATTAGTCAAAGGTTTTACCTATCGGTCAAATGACTTAGGTTCTTGTTGAGATGGAAGGATTGCGCAATTATGCATACTTTGAGGTGATCGACATTGTTGATGATGTGAATCCTTATCCTATACTTGTAGGGATTGACTAGGACATTGATAGCCAAACTATTATCTATTTCAAGAAGAGGATATTAACGTTTGAAGATGAAGAGTCGAGGTTGGTCGCACCACTTGATCCTTTAGAATGCCAGAGGTATGTCAAGCAGGTAAATAATTAAGGACAAGATGGATACTTGGAACATATATACAATATTACCTCTGCAATGGATAATAATGTGAATCTGATGGCCGCCGAAAAGAGTTAGGTTGCGAAGCATTAGTTCTTGCAAATCAGATTATGGAGAAGCTTTGGAAAACTGACAGAACCAATTGCATGAAGTGTCAATGAGAAGATGCAAATGAATTACAAAATCCATGTGACAGGTAGGTATAGAGGTATGTGATCTAACTACTTATGAGGGTTTGGATAACCTAGATTCTTTTCTGACAGAATTTGAAGAAAAATTAACAGAACCTCGACACCTATTAGCTATGGATTTTGCATTGAAGGCTACACTTTACAGATGGTGGGTCACACATAAACAATCTATCGCAGAATGTCCTCAATGGTGGAGATTGATGGAAGTCCAATTTGGAGAGAAGGTGATATAGATTGGTCATAAATACACAAGATTGACTAATTTTGTCGAGCACATTGAGTACTATTGTGCAACATGGGAGGCATGTCCGTGACATGAATGGGTCCACCAGTTTATACATACATTGGATATGATACCAAGGAATTGGTATACATCGATTGAGCTATGATGAGGAATAATTGAATGGGAATAACTAGCTTCCATATTTACATGTACGTTTGAATTTGGTGATGATCATCCTTCAATTGGTGTTGCTCTACAAGTAATCAAGACAAAGATCTTTGAAGATATGTGTTTGTCGATGACAAATTTTAATAACATCAACATGACAGTCCAACGCTGGATGGAGTGCTATAATGTAACGAGAGAACATGATGATAATGATCCCTACGACAAAAATATTCCCGAGTCTAAAGGTACTCGCACAGTGGAAGGATCAGGCGTATCAAGCAAAATGTTTTTGAATCCTTTGAAAATAAAGAATGTGAATATTGGCTCTCAAGAGAATCCAAAGTTTGCAAATATCGGGGGATTACTGGGATGATGAGACTATCAGAAATATTATAGAATTACTACATGAATTTCAAGACCCGTTTCCCACTAAGTTTTCTGAAATGAACAGAATTGTTGGAGATCTAAGAGAAATCAAGATTCCATTGAAGCTCGATGCAAAGCCTATTAAGAAACAAAAATATTGTCTCAATTCCAGGTACAAAGAAATTTTTTAAATAGAGCTAGACGAAATCTTGGATGCAGGAATCATATAACCTATTGAAGAATCTGAGTGGATTATCCCCATGGTATTACAAGATAAGAAAACTGCTGGTGAAGCACATATATGTGTAAACCTGAGAAAGTTGAATGATTCCTATCTGCACGACCCATTTCCGACCCCATTTACAGATGAAGTGTTGGAGAGTGTCGAGGGCTAGGAAGTATATTCCTTTACTAATGGATTCTCTGGTTACCATCAGATTAAAACTGCAAAGGAGGATTGACACAAGACAACCTTCACGACGGATTGGGGATGTTTCCAGTATATGATAATGCCTTTTGGAATCAAGAATGCTCTTATTATATTTTCTAGGATAATCGTGGCCGCTTTCAAATATTTTATTCATAAGTTTCTTGAAGTCTAATTTGATGACTAGACGATATTTGGGGTCATAACAGATCATATTGAGAGCCTAAGAATGATGCTGGAACGATGTCGACAATACCATATTTCCCTTAACTTTAAGAATTGCATTTCTTGTGCCCATTTTGGAATTCTATTGGGTCATGTGGTTTGTCGCGATGAAATATTGGTGGATCCTGCTAAATTTGGGATTATTTTTGACCTACCACCACTCGCGATAGTAAAATAGTTGAGAACAACTATGGGACATACAAGTTACCAATAGAATTTTATCATAGGATATGCATAGTTGACTTCTCCTATGGAGAAACAATTGAAAAATGATGTTAATTTTTAGAGGAGTGAACAATGCCAAGAGAGTCTGGATGTCCTGAAGAATAAGATGGTTACATCACCCATATTAGTTTTTCTAGACTGGAAGAAAGAGTTTCAAGACACATCAATGCGTCATCTATTGCACTCGGCGTTGTACTTGCGCAGCCATGTGATGGGTCTATTGATCATCCTATTGCTTTTTCTATTCGAAAATTGGAAATAACAGAGAAGAACTATACCACAAGAGAAAGAGAAGGATTAGCTATGGTATATGCTCTTCAAACATTTCAACACTATTTGCTGGGAGGACATTTCAATATGTACACATACCATTCCATGTTGAAATGCCTGGTCAATAAGCTAGTGTTTGGGGGAATATTTGTCGATGGCTTCTCCTCTTCCAGGAATTTTATTTTAAGATTATTGTTAATCTTGGTCAACTGAATTCAGGACTAGACTATCTGTTGAGGCTAGAAAGTGGAGAAGAATCGAGTAATCTCAATGATAGTCTTCCTATTGCATAGATGTTTGCGATTAAGATGTTTGATGATTATTACAGAGATATTGTACATCTCTTAAATAAGGGGTATGCACAAGAAGGGTTCACTATGGCGCATAAGAAACAATTAGTTGTTAGAGCTGCATATTTCCAGTTGATCACTGGATAGTTATACAAAATGGGGCTAGAAGAAATTCATTGTCGATGCCTTTTGGAACATGAGCGACCAATGGTATTGAATGAAGCACATGCTGGTGTTGCAGGAGGCCATTATCCAGGAAACACAACAATGCATAGTATTTTGCAGGCTGGATTGTGGTGTCCTACTCTACATGCCGATGCTAGAGATTATTTTCTCAACCATGATATCTTCCAGTGGATTAGAAATCCGACGCAACGAGATGAAATGCAGCTAGTACCTCATATAACTTTATAGGCATTTGACAAATGGGCTATTGGTTTTGTCGAACATATCAATCCACGAGGGAAAAGAATAGGTGCATGATACATTATCACTGTGACTGATTACTTGACAAGATGGGTTGAAGCAGCGCCAATAAAGGATTGTACTGCTGCGACTGCTACCCAATTTTTGTTTAAAAATGTTGTGACATGATTTGGATTCCCAAATATTTTGATAAGTGATCAAGGCACACAATTTATCAATCAATTAATCAATGAATTAACTGAAGAATTCCAGATTCAACACTGGAAGACGCCACCATATCATCCACAAGTAAATGGTGTTGTCAAGGAATTAAATAAGATCATGTAGAACAAATTGACGAAGATCTATAACGTTTAAAGAAATGATTGGGATTAGAAAATACCCACTGTACTATGGGATTATCACATGACCTGTAAAAAGTTGAAAAATCCAAACTCCATTTCGATTGCTTTATGGGAAAGAAGCTCTCATGCTGATGGAATATATTGTACCCAGTCTAAGAATACTTTCAATTACTGAAACAAATGATGTTGGTGATGTTGAAGAAATATTGTTGCAGCGTGTACAATTAGAAGAATATCAATTCGTCGCAGGATATCATCAAAATGTCGAGAAGGAGCGATATAAATCTTGGCATGATAGACACATTAAGAGTAAGCAATTTCACATTGGAGATCTTGTTATCTTCTACGATAGTAAGTTTTTGAAGCATCATGGCAAGCTTAGAACACATTGGCTAGGGCCATATATTTTCAATTAGATCACTGAAGGAGGATCTGTTGGCATGCGGTTTTGGGAGAAGTTAGTTGCGTAGCATTGTGGATGCGGCATAAGGTAAAAGATACCGTGCAAGGTGGAAAATGGCGCGCAAGTTAGAAATAGATTATTTTATGTATTTTTGGTCATCTTTTGTAGTTTTGGACCACATTTTGTGGATAATGGTCAATATTTTGAAGAGCCTATTAAGAATTAGTTAGGAATTTGGTGAAGTGGACCACTGATGTAAAGGCACAAGCCTATAAGTAGATGTCGAATTGTAAATGTTAATTCTTCCTAATTTTGATGATTTTCGGTTAGTTCTTCACTTCTTGAAATTTTGAGCTCTGAGACGGTTTTGAGGAATTCTCTTCGGTTGGTTGTTTCTCGGTTTTGAGAACAAAATTTGTTTGATCTGTGTATGAAACTTGAGGAACTATTTTGGGAACTTATGTTTTGTTGCAGAAGTTAATATGACTTGACGAAGGTTGAGCATAATTACTGTGTCTTTTACCATTTTCCTATTTTCCTATTTTCTACGATCCAATGATGAATGTAATGTGTATCTGCGACATAGATCTGTGATTGATGCGATGTGTTTATGCTTTAATTGATGGTATAATGTTAGATATGTCTGCACATTAATGTTTGTACTGTGATTCAATCATGTTACCGCGATCTGTTGAATGATGGTACAATTTTGTTAATGCATAATGTGAATGAGTATATCTATGGAATGATGTTGCGATAAGTCACTAAGTAGTCACACATGGTCCTCATCCATACTGTGAAAAATTGGTGAGACCTCATCTGGTCTGCAGGTGTTGCCGGATAGGGTAAAACCTGTATGAGCTGGTGCTCAGAGAGATCATAGTGGTTTGGGTGGCGACAGAGAGTGAACCCCTGTCGACCGGGTTTGTGTCAACAAATGGTTCTGTTGTTGGAACCTTAGTTTGAAGAGGAGGGAGGACATGTTGTGGCATCGGATGAAACCAGAGATCCAAGAATTGTTTTACTAAAAGATAAGGGAGTTTGTTGAGAAAGAGAATCAAAACCCTGGAATGACGACATATCAGTGGCTGGAAGAGTATATGCATGAGGATCCTCATGAGTAATTTTTCTTTGAGTTTTCGATCATCCTGTACGAGTGGTTGGCGCACTTGACATATCAGAAGACTAATTTTCAAGGAGGTGAACCGACTTCTTGGACCCCAGAATTGATCCAGGAGTTGCAAGCGTTAGATAAAAGAGCATCAAGGGCGGTTGAAGTTTGCCTCGACAGTATCTTGGAAGGATATATCACTGAGTTCATGGTTGACACAACTAAATCCTATAGAAAAGTAGAAATGGATTTCTTCAACGGACTAAGAGGTAGGTTCATGTTGTCTTTGCAAATGTCCATTAAGATGCTTATATGTGAAAAGGGCATGTTGGCTCAACCCTCTACCAATAAAACCCAGTCGACAGGGGTCCCACTCCATTGATACTCAACCCACCGTGATCTCTCTGAGCATTGGCCTAGATAGGTTTTACCCTATCCAGCAATACCCGTAGAGCGGATGATGTCTCACCTGATATGTTCAAGGGAGGGTTGTTGGAACCAATTTTCCGCAGTATAGAAGAGGATTAGGGCATCAATGCTTCATAAAATTAATGACTAGATCAGATTAACTTCTTTAACAGAACCATTCATCATTGCATATCACTCATTCACAACTGTAACAGATCTACTAGTGTGAAGACATAACTAAAAAGATAACAACATCCATAAGCAGTAACCATCGCATCATAGATCCATATTTCAGTTTCATTTAACATTCATCATCAAAATTGCAGGAACATAAAGACATGAAGAGAAAAGATAACATCGATTCAGTTCAACATGCGTCTTATCATATTACTTCTGCGCAATCACCCACATATCAAAACAGACAACAATTCATCTCCTTAGTTCCCCGCTTGATCAACACTGGATCTAAAACATTGTCTCTAAAAACATTCCCAAAATCGTATATCAAAAACATATATAATTCTTCTATTTATAGGCTTGTTCCTTTACATTCATGGTCCACTTATAACTAACTCCTAACTAATTTTCTAACTAATGACAAATATCCACAAAATATGGTCCAAAAGTACAAAAAAGTGACACAAAATCTTCAAAAGTAGTCCATCTTTCGTCTTGCGTGCTATCCTTGTCTTGTGTGGTGTCCTCTGAGCTTTTGCAACATCCGCGATGCTGTGCAACTTACCCCAAACCCTTGCCAACATGACCACAACATAGTCTTGTGGCTCGTCCTCGACCCACGTCAGATGGACATAGTGTACTGGTTGATTTTAATCTTGAAGACTTCGTACTGCTGAGAAATTTCTGATACCTGCGTCTTGATTTTCTTAGCAAGGTCTTGACATACAAGAAAATCCTGCTTTAACAGGTGCTCCACCATCTTGGTATTGACTTCCCTATTATCATCCTGCACAGCCTGCAGTGCAGCGACTGCTTTCACTGAAAGTTGGGCTCCAATTTATTGGAACTCATTGAGCTGGTCACTGCGTTTCCACTGCTGCTCCTTCAGTTCTACAGATCATGTGATTGACACAAGTGGAGACATCATCTTCAATGTCACCAACTAGTTCTCGGCTTCTTGCAACTTCTTTGTAAGTTTCTCTAGCTGTTCATCTTGAACGAAACTGCCCCAAAACTGTGTCATTGCTTCTGATACCTTGTTATCCTCTTGCTCGATCTCTTCAAACTGTGATGCTATCTCTTCGATGGAATTCTTCTGTTCTACAACCCACTCTAGTGGTGTATCAAGTTAAACCATAGCATTCAATAGCCTATTGTCCAACTGGAGTTGCACGATGACTTCTCCAAGTCGCATGGACTTGGTGAATGCATCCAGCTCTGCGGTGCATTCATGTATGTGTTGACAGGAATTTGTAATGGCCTCTTCTACTCACTCCTGACTAGTGCAGAGATGCGCCTTCTCAATAACAAGGTGGTTAGTTTCTTTCTTTAGCTCTTTGATTTCTTCTGCGGCATTTGTCTTCATCTCTTCCTGTGTTGTCTCCAATGTCATGATCTCCTGTGCTTTTTCTGTTGTTAGCTGCTCCCTTAACCATCGTAATTCTTCTACTTCCTTCTTCATTGCCTCTTATTCATTTTGCGACCACAAGTACTGGTCATTGAGCTCCTTTTGTCGATCATCCAACTCCTGGTTGGCAACCCGCTGCATGTGTACTTAGGTCTGGGTTGATAGCTTGTTGATGTCCAGCACAATGTTCTGTAGTTGCTTCAGTGAGGAGTTGACATCATCTCGTCCAGTGTCGATTGCAGTCAGGGGAACCTGAACGTTCCTGGCCTGTGGCTCAGTGCTAATCGATGCGAAATCCTTCATAATGACACTTTACAGTCTCTTCATGAAACAATAGTATAAATAGAATCTAGCTTGGTGCGTACCTCAACAAAACCTTCCTGGGAATACCTCCGCATTTATTTTGCAACAACATCGGATGAGTCTGTGAAGGCCTTAATAAGACATTGTATTTGTGCCTCCAACACAGATCTAGTACTACTGTTGGCATCTTGTTCCATTTTCCTCTTCATCCTTATCTCCTTAAAGATACGTTGTGCCTCTAAGTCCACAAGTGTTTCTGTTGATGATTCTCCATTAGAATCATGATGACTATGCTCCTTACGAACAGTCTCTTCAGGGGCGTCTATTGGTGGCCCCATCAATACTTATTATACGCTTACTGGTTCACACCATTATGCAGGCCAATCCTGAACCACTACGTCCAGTTCTTCATTGATCAACTTATATCCCATTGACAGCCATTGCTTGTCAAGGTCCCGCCAAGCCTGGATTTGAATAGTATGCGGCCCAATGGTGGACTGCATAATCCACTGAAATTTCACTGTGGCTGCATCTGATAACCATGGAACTTTGACCAGTGCTGCCTGCAATGCCTCCTAGTAGACTCAAAAGTGGATCACGCAATTTGCTTGCTGACTGGGATCCTCTACCCACCATAAGTTCTGATACAGTGTACCTTTGCACACCTTCATAGTTTCAATAGTCATTCTTTGGTAGTCCTCTAGCTCCATCCAAGCCACCAATGCAATTAAAATTAATAGCCAACTATAAGTGAAAGGCCACTCCCCGGCCTGAACTGTGACCACGTCCTTCATCAGCTGATTCAACAAAAAGAGGGACTAGTTGATTTGGATTCCCTCGGTGCATTGTTGCACACATGCAATCACTCTCGAAGTGCATTGAATAGGGCAATTCTTTTTGACAATATTTCTTGCCAAAATATGTGCACCAATGCGCGCCGTCCTATCATTAATTCTATCGATGCAATACACTCTACTATTGCGCTGCAAATCATACCTCTCCTTCAACTGTGTAGCGAGCTGCTTGTCATTATCCCTTCCTTTGAAATATTGCAATGGGTTTGGCCCATCTTTTGGTAAGCCCGTGATCTCTGAGATCAAATACACCATAATCACAATAGGTGTGTCCAACCATATAGTTCCTCCATGAAAATAGGCCAAAAGTTGTTTAATGTATGCATTGGCTTCATTCATCTGCCCAAAATGTGGCATGTTGATGAGCCCCAACAACCCAGATTTGTCCAACCCTTGTTCCCATGGCTGTGGAATATGCACTATGGGTCCTCCTGCGACCAAAGGAAATGAATCATAGGGCTCATATGCTACATCCTTCCACAACAACAGATCATGATCCTCGTACTTCATCTTTATCAACACGAGGACAATGTTAGTGGTGCACATCATCCGTTTCGGCAGGGGCGGCATTTTCGGTTGATATTTCTGATTTTTTGTCAAGCGCTGAGACTTCACAGTAGGTTAGGTGGGAGCAATATATCCCATGATATATCTAATGGAAACTCCCCTTGTCACTGTAGATTCCACATCCCCGGAGCTGGATGGCCCCATTTGTGCAATTCCTTCCCCTTGCGCTTTGATGGAAGTTATCGTCTGCCTCTTCTGTGGCGTGGAGCTCGACTTCTAGACCTTCTGCTTTCCCCATGGAATCGATGATGATCCAACCAACATGAAAATGAATTCCTCAACAATGAAAATTGGTTGATTTGGTGACTCCCGCTCACTCAAAATCTACACAATGTCGGGGTTGCTCAGCATGCTGCACCAATACACCTCACTGTTATAGCTATCACTCACCCTCCACTTCACTCTGTAACTCACACAATTCACTCTAAAAATGATTCATACAACCTCAACAACTTGCTCAACAAAGTGATGCTCTCAACCCGCATCGAGCATCCCCTTATAGCACCTCGTCGATCCATCCTTCATCATTACCAAATCAGCCACGACCATCATGACCAAATATGTCATTAATTACCCATATCCAGGGGCAATCTTGTCAATCTAACAGTTGGATAGACCATAAATTTGTGTCGCTTCAACAAGAGCATCTGGCTAAGTGCTTTTAACTTCCTTTATTTATTGCTGATTTGACTAAATCACAGCCCTGTGGCTATCACGGCCTGTCTATCTGCACTAATGTCTCCTATTCTTGCGCAACCACTTCCTTCCAGTGCACCCTTCTTCTTTTTGTCTACCGTACTTATTTTTTTTATTTTTTTTCATTGTGCAGTGCCTTAAGCATTGCACGGTTCTGCCCCCATGTGATAGGGCTTCAAGCGGCTACCATTAACAAGCTTAGGCAGCACTGCTCCATCTAACTGCGCCTGCAACTGAA
Source organism: Pseudotsuga menziesii (assembly GCA_001517045.1). Taxonomy (NCBI): domain Eukaryota; kingdom Viridiplantae; phylum Streptophyta; class Pinopsida; order Pinales; family Pinaceae; genus Pseudotsuga; species Pseudotsuga menziesii. The sequence goes on from LPNX010298400.1 coordinate 659,346, forward strand.
CTTCACCCCTAGAGGTGATATAATTAATAAGATATGGACCTAACCAGTGCATATGTAACTTACCTGGATGCTTCAAGAAATTGTTTTCATATACCAGCACCAAATCTCCTTGCTGAAATTGTTTGTTTTTTATATGGCGAACATGCCAAGCCTTCTGTTGATCCTTCTCAATGCACTGATGGAATCCTGGAATAAAACGGTCTTCTTCAATCTATATCAACTGTTCCACACGCTCTTCTAGCACTGCTTCATCATCCATTCCTGTCACGGTGGCAATGCGCAGACTGGGAACAATGTATTCCATAGGCATGACTGTCTCTTTCCCATATACCAATTTAAACGGTGTATGTTCCACCAATCTTTTGCAGGTGGTGCGATATGCCCACAGTACTGCTGGAATCTTCAAATCCCAGTCATATCGGTTAGCGTTACATACCTTTGTAAGTGCATGCTACAATATTTTGTTGAATGCTTCTACAGTTTTGTTTGCCTGTGGATGATATGGTGTACTTTTCTTATGCTGTATCTGCAGCTCCTACATCAGTGCTCTTACTGTGCGATTGATAAAATGGCTTCCTTGGTCACTCATCAATATACTTGGGCATTTGAACTGTTGCACAAGGTTATCAAATACAAATCTTGCTGCTGTCACAGCAGTGCAGTCCATAATTGGTGTAGCTTCCAACCATCTTTTCAAGTAGTCTGTTTCTCTAATTAGGTACCGCACACTAGTTCTTTTCCCAGGTGGGTTCATTGGACCCACAAATTCCACAACCCATTTTTCAAAAGGTTGCAAAGTTACTTGCAGTACTAGTGACATCTCATCTCACCGCGATGGTTTCCCAATGCATTGACAGAAATTGCAGCTTCGTGCATAATCTACCACATCATTATGTAACATGGGCCACCAAAGGCCTACGCAAAGCACCTTCCTTTCCATTGCACAATCCCCATAGTGTCTCCCAATGACTATTGCATGTGCTGCTGCTAAGATCTTCCCTTGTTCGTGTGGTAAGACACATCACCGCAATATTTCATATGGTCCTAGCTTATACATGTGTTCGACAATCAACTGATAATCAGAAGCTTTAACCACCAACTCCTTCTTTTGAACTGTGGAAATTTCTTCTGGTGTGACTCCTGTCTCCAAAAACTAGATTATTGGAGCATAATGGTCATCTTCCATGTCAACTCGAAATAATTGCGCATCGGGCAATCCATATTCGATATTAGTAGGCTCCTCGCTTGTCTTGATTCTGGACAAGTCACTGAGGGCCAACATTCAAGCAATTTGACTTCACTATGATTTCAAAATCAAACTCCTGGAAGAGGAGTATCCATCGGCATATCTCCCCCCCCAACATAGGATTATTGACCAGATACTTCAAAGCAGAGTGGTCAGTAAACATCTTGAAGTGGCCACCTAAAAGGTAATGCCTGAATTTTTGTAGCACATAGAGCATCGTCAGACCTTCGCGCTCTGTGGTCATATAATTCCTCTGAGCGAATGAAAAATTCTGACTACCGAAAGCAATTGGGTGATCCATATCTCCTTCTCCTGGTTGTGCGAGCGCTACTCCTAGGGAAACAGAAGATGCATCAACATGCATGTGTAACTCTCTCTTTCAATATGGGAATACAAGTATTGGTGCTGAAGCCATCTTGGCCTTCAGCGTGTTGAAGATACCTTGGTACTCTAGAATCCATATAAAGACAACATCCTTCTTCAGTAGTTTTCCATCGGAGCAGTAATTGCAGCATGCCCTCTAATGAATTTGCGATAGTACCCAGTGTGCCCTAGGGTTTCCCGAAGCATCTTCACGTTGGTCGGCGGTGGTAAGCTCAAAATGAGTGCTATCTTTGCAGGATCAACCAATAATCCTTGCTTGCACACAATGTGACCCAACAGTATCCCAAATGGTGTGCAAAAAATGCACTTCTTGGAATTCAGTGCAATCTGATGCTGTCGACACCTTTCTAGCATCAGTTGAAGGTTTGCCAATGATCTTTGATTAGACCATACACTGTCCAATCATCCATATATACCTGTAGGAACTTCTGAATGAAATATTTAAATTCCACAACAACAACTCGAAAAATATTGCAGGTGCATTCTTCATCCCAAAAGGCATCACTGTATATTGGAAGCATCCCCATTCCATAACAAATGTTGTTTTATGTTGATCTTCTTTTGCGATTTTGATCTAGTGATAGCTAGAAAATCCATCGGTAAAAGAGTACATTTCTTGACCACCTACCCCTTTGAGCACTTCATCTGTCAATGGTGTCGGAAATAGGTCATCCATACATGCATCATTCAGTTTTCTTAAGTCGACATAGATCCGAACTTCATCTGTTTTCTTGTCTTGGACCACCATGGGACTGATCCATTCTGATTCTTCTACTAGCTTGATGATTCCGGCGTCCAACATCCGGTCAAGTTCCACCTTGAATCTTTCTTTGTATCGTGGATTCAGGCGATACGACCTCTCTCTTACTGGTTTTATATCTGGCTTTAATGGAATCTTCATCTCTCCTAGATAATCCAGTATCCCCTTCATTTATGAGAACTTCGTTGGAAAGAGATCTTGAAATTCATGTAGCAGGTCTGTGATTTTTGCCATGGTCTCCTCATCCCAATAGTCCCCAACACTTGCAAATTTTGGGTTTTCTTCTGTCCCCACATTAACCTTTCTGATCTTCAGTGGATGGCTCATAATATCAGTCGGTACATTTGGTGCTGCGATATCTCTACTTCCTTATGTTTCTGGAATATTGATATTCTGGAGCTCATCATCATCTTCAGGTTTTCTAGATACATTATAATATTCCATCATCGACTGCATATGGCAATGCACATGTGTATCCATAGGATATGCGATTAGTACAACTTTTAGAACCATGTCTTGAATGATCTGAAGTGCATTGTGGAAATTAGGATTAACGTCTGTGAAACTAAAAGTTTGTGCAAAGAAAACCGTCAGCTCCTCCCAAGTGGTTATTTATTTGCGTAGCTCTGCTGATACGTACCAGGATATTGGAATTTCGTCCAGGGTGTGAATAAAGGCATGGATCCATTCATCCTTTGGTTGTGATTCCCACAATGCTTGGCATTCCATCAAATGGTCACTAGGGTCATTCTGTCCATCATACTTCCCAACGTGGTATACCTCTATGTTTCCAAAGTGAATTGTCATCAAGTGTCGACACTGTGCCCATCTAGTAATTGTCTTTTTATGAGTTTCCCACCAGCGTGCTGGAGGAGCCTTCAGTGATTCCTCCATTTCCAACAATCACTGTGGTTTCGAGACATTTTCTTCAAATTCCATTAAGAATGTAGAAAGTTTAGGCATCCCTTCGTAAACTGGTAATTCTACAATCTCAGTTACGACATGGCGTAGCGACTGAGTGATCAAACCGCACTTTCTGACTGAGACCTCATGCATACGGTTTTTCCATTTTTCTATCACATCCTCAAAATCAAAAGATGCAGAGCTAGTGCTGCGCCAACCGAGTTCTTTGTCAACAGTGGGATGGATATAACCCTCAGAGATGTTGTAAGCGTGATCCCATTCTCTGACAACTTCATCCTTGATTGGTTCAATATATCACCGTCCTTCATTTGGATCCATATGTGAGATGACTCTAATATTTTTCTTTTCAAATGTCATCATTCTCTTCTTAAAGTTAATCACTACCATACTATCATTGGCCCATCCGATCCCTAGCAGTGCGTGATAGGATCCTTCACTATTAATAACCTCAATTATGTCAAAATCAACATGAGTCTTCATACCTTCAATATCTATGACCAGGTTAGATACCCGTCCAATTGGTTGTACCTTTTCCTAATTAGCTAATCACAGCTGCACAGGGGACCAGCCCAACGTCGGGCTTCCCATTTTCTGCCAGGTTTGCTTTTCCAAGATGTTCACATCCAACCCCAGATCCAAAATGACTGAGTTGACTTCATAGTCTCCAATATGAATATTCATACGCATCTCCTTGCCTATGTTTTTCTTATGTAAAGAATTCACTGAGGAATCCTTTCGTCCCTTACCTGGGGGGTGCAATGGATTTTCAATCTTTGCTAGATCATCGGGGTCGTGTGTCAGGGATAAAAAAATCTCAAAGAAGTGTTGCAAGGTACCATGCTGCTGTGATGGTCCTTCCTCTAGTGAGGAATCAAAAGTAGAAGGAATTTCATAGACAGGTGACTTACCAATATTTCTTTCGATCGCATCCCGGGCTCCAAAAAATGTTTCCTTTTATGCTGTGATATCAAACGCCCCCTTCTTCTGTCCAGCCAATAAAATATGTGGGTGGGGCCCATCCTATCCTATTGTGGATCCTACGTGGGTGACCATAGCAATGTCAACAACCTCTGTTCTGGGATCTGTTGAGATCGTTGCGACCATCAGCCCCTGATTCGGGTTCATCAGTGGATTCTGAGTAAGTGGTGGATTCTGGTTTAACGGTGGGTTCATCGGTTGATTCACAGTCTGGTTCTGGAGTGGAACTTGATTCTAGGTCTGGTTCAATAACTGGTTTTGGTTTTGCAATCGATTTTGATTCTGTACCTAATTCAGGATTTACAACTGAGGAACATTCCCATCTTGCCATCTTGTGATTAGTTGTGGGAAGTTTTCGATAGTATTATCAATCGTTGTGCAATATGTACATGAGCACTATGAGTGTGGGTATTCCCTCTAGTAGTGCCAAAATATCCCATAATTATAACACTGGACTGATCCGCGACTTTGTCCTCCTCTTCCAAAGCCTCCTCCTCTTCCTCAGAATCCTCCACGAAATCCTCCCTGTTGCTGATATTGCGGTTTTTCCATTTGTTGTGGTGGGGGATTCGACTGTTGCTGAACATACTATGGTTTTAGCTGAGGCATCGTCATTTGATTGTACTGCGGCTGCGACACAAATTGTTGCTGCTGTGCAAACTGTGGCTGCGGCTACGATGGTATAAATTGCATCTGCAGTGCTGGTGTATACTACGGTTTGGTTCGAGAGTTTGCCATTTGAGGTTGCGGCTGTTGTACTGTGCAATGATCTTTTCCCTTCACAAAGTATGAATCATATGTTATTTCCTGCAACAGATCATATGCATGGCAATTTTTGTCTTCATGTCCCACCGATTTACAAAAGGAGCAATATAGGTTGGCTAGTTTTGGCACTATCTTCTGCATGTAGCTACACTCTTTGTGCCAGTGCCCATAGAATTGACATATGCGATGCCATGGTACACTACCGCAACTCAATGGGTTTAGTGCTCCTGAGACCAGATAATTTCATAAAATGGGGCAGTTATCTTTGGTGTGTCCATCTACATGACACCGAGTGCACCAAAGATCATTGTGATCCTCTTTTGCCTTCTTGATGTCTTGTAACTGAAGTGTTAAATTTTCTAGCTGTGCCTAGATTTGATTCATGCCAACTGCATTCTCCCCCACAGGTGAAGCTTCTAACTTCATCGCGATCTCTAGAGCCTTGCTTGGTGTCACTATATTTTGCTGCATCAGTGGTTGCTGGATATGAGGTACATAGGCTGTAATAAACCACTCCATATTTTGAACATCGCTCATAGAAAATTTGACTCTTGCCATCAACGTTTTAAACCTTTGATCGAAGTCCCAAACGGTCTCATTCAAAAACTGCTTGATTTCTTTCAACTCAGTGATGTATTGCGCCTTCGATTTAGGCTTCTATAATTCTTTGATCAGTCCCTTCCGAACTTCATCCAATGTTTTGGCAGGGGTCCCTGTAGGAACCTGTATAAATTTTATATACCAATCTAGTGCACGACCCCACAGAGTAGTCGCCAGTTGGGCCTTTTTAACATCATCATCCATGGCCTGTCTAACAGTCCATACTGCCTTGCAAAGAGACCAATACAGCTCAGGACCGTCAGTCCCATTCCCATGAAATAGATGTAACTTTGTGTCATCGCCCGCCATCCTGGGCCTTCTTCCTGCAGATGTTGATCAACTACTAGAATACTACTGACATGTCGGGTAAGTCAATGTAGAATTTGTGGTTCTCCCTGAGTTTGAAGTTGTACGTAGAGGAATGGGCACATAGCTACTAGGGTTTGATCTTACTGTTGTCCTAGGCATAGTCTGGGTTTGGTCATCCTCTTTGTCACTATAGATTCACTTGGTCTCATGTGGTTGTCCTTTGCGGTTTTGCGTTTCGATCGCAACAGGACCTTCCACTGTCCTCTGCCTCTTCTCTTGTCGAAACCTTGATCCTCTCCTTGTACAACCACTTTCTTCCTCAGCTTCCCTCACAGTCTCATCGAAACTTACACCCATCTACCCCTTATCCTCCCATTCGTCTCCCCCCTTTATTTGCAGTATCCATTGCCTCCGCACAACAGATTTCTACTACTCTAGGTGCATCTTCAGTATACCCTTTTCATAGATAAGTATACCCCAACAACATACCCATTTGTTGGCTGAACACTCTACCAACAAAACCTAGTTGAGAGGGGTCCCACATCGTCGACACTCAACCCACCGCGATCTCCTTGAGAATCGGCCTAGACAGGTTTTACCCTGTCCAGCAACACCTGTAGAATGGATGAAGTCTTACCCGAGATGGTCAAGGGAGGGCTGCCGAAACAGAGTTTTCACAATATAGAAGAGGATTAGGGAACCGATGCTTCATTAGCTTAATGACCATATCAGATTAACTTCTATAACAGAACCATTCATCATTGCACATCATTCATTCACAATTGTAACAGATCTACTAGTGCGAAGATAGATCTAAAAAGATAACATCATTCATAAGCAGTAACCATCACATCATAGATTCATATTTCAGTTTCACTTAACATTCATCATCGAAATTGCAGGAACATAAAGACATGAAATGAAAAGATAACAACAATTCAGGTCAACATCTGTCTTATCATATTACTTCTGCGCGATCACCCACAGATCAAAACATACAACAATTCATCTGCTCAGTTCCCCACTTCATCAACACTGGATCTAAAACATTGTTTCTAAAAACATTCCCCAAATCGTATATCAAAAACATATATAATTATTTTATTTATAGGCTTGCGCCTTTATATTCATGGTCCACTTCTAACTAACTCCTAACTGGTTTTCTAAATAATGACCAATATCCACAAAATATGGTCCAAAAGTACAAAAAGTGACACAAAATTTTCAGAAGTAGTCCATCTTCTGGCTTGCGCGCTATCCTTATATTGCACAGTGTCCTCTGATCTTGCGTAGCATCCACGATGCTACACAACTTACCCCAACCCCTTTCTAACATGACATATTCAAGATGCACCTCGAGTAGTAGAGTCCTGGTGTGTAGAGGTTGCGGGTATCACAGAGACGAGGGTTAAATGGAATGATACGTGGTAGATGGATGGAAGTTACAATGGGACTGTGAGGGAAGATGAGGAAGGAAGTGGTATTATGAGAGGAGGATCAAGGTTTCGGAAAGAGAAGAGGAAGAGGACATGAGATAATCCTGCTATGACCGAGATGCGAGGCCATGAAGGAAGACCACATAGGATAAAGCGACCCTACAACAATGAAGGAGACAACCAGGCTATGCTCGATCCAGAGGAAGGACCGACCCAAAGCAACAACATACCCACACCTCCCTGCACTGCGCCACACTCAGGAAGGAATACGAGTTGGACACCACCATTTCCAACTTGTCAACTGCATTCCAATAATAGTAGATCTGCGACTGTAGGAAGAAGGCCCACGATGGTGGGTGATGATGCAAAGTTACCCTTGTTTCATGGAAATGGGACCGAGGATCCCTAACAATATTGGTTCTTGTGTGAAGCGGTATGGATGGTCAAACAAACTGCGGATGATGAGGTTAAGAAAGGTTAATTGGCGATGACCCTTCGAGGTCGCGCACTAGATTGGTTCATGAAATTTGCACAAGTCCCTACGGGGGCCCTATCAAAAACATTAGCTGAAGTTAGAAAAGGAATGATTGAAGATTTTAGGAAACCAAAGTATGAAGCACAATACATTACAGAACTGAAGGAGATTAAGCAGTATCGCAATGAAACTGTTTGGTATTTTGATTAAATATTTAAGACACTAATGGAAAGATTCATTAGAGGAAATTTCAACTCAATATGGGCCTCCTAAAAAGAATTAATAAAATAATAGTTGTAATAATAAAATAATATTTATTAATTTTGGAGGAAGAAAAGAAAAAAACTACTTTTTTGTTTGTATTTTTGACATATCTCCCCGTGTTTTCACTCAAATTTCGATCGGGAGAGCTCAGTGGATGTGGAATTAAATTACGAATCCAACGAGTACCCACTCGGCATACTTTTGACGGACCCCGCTACCCCGTAAAAAAGAAATACCTGAAAAAAATGTGATGATGATGTCATCATCATGTTTTTTTAGGTATTTCTTGTTTTTGGGGTAGAGGGGTCCGTTAAAAGTATGCTGAGCGGGTACTCGTTGGATGCGGAATTTAATTCCGCATCCAACGAGCTCTACCGATCGAAATTTGAGTAAAAACACGGGGATATATGTCAAAAATACAAACAAAAAAAGTAGTTTTTTTATGATACCTATCCCCAAATTTATATTAAAAAAGTGTTTAAGACCTATACGGTATTTCAAATTTAAAGCAATTTCATTGGCTAACACATGATGACATGAAATTTGAATCAAAGTTAAAAGGCCCATTTTGAGTTGAAATTTCCTCTAATGCATCTTTGAGATGAATGGTATTCAGCATAAGGAATGGTTCATCGCGATGTTACTAACTCATATCAGACTACCATTGATGCAACAAAAGATCCTGATATAGAGTGAGGCTCTGGAGATTGCAATGAAGTAGAAGCTTCTCTTCTTGGTGAGAATGCGATTGGGATGAATCAGTTCTAGACGCAACTGGCGAACTTGACGCTCCAATTGCAAGATATTAAGAAAGGAAGAGAACATCACGAGGAGGTCTGGTGTGCTCGATGTTGTGCATATGGACATACTAAAGATAATTGTCTAGATTACCAAAAATACCTGTTGTCAGGAGCACCAAAACCATTGAGTTGTGGAAGTGTGCCATGGTGCTGCATTTGTCAAGTATATGGGCATCGACATGAATATTGTGGATATATGTAGAATATGGTTACGAAGCCGATGAATTTATATTACACATTTTGCCGATCTGCCGGGCATGAAGATAAGGATTGTCATGCATATGACCTTCTCCATGATATAAAAATGGACATGTACTATGTAAAGGTAGAGGACCATTGAATAGTACAACAACCACAGCCGCAGTGGTAAAACCACCGGCTCAACCAAAGTTTGTACCACAACAGTAAGCACAGATGTAGTTTGTACCACATCCATAATTACAACAATAGTTTGTGCCACAGCCACAGTATAATCAGATGCAGATGGATCCACAACAACCACGATATGTTCAGCCACAACAGTATGTTCAATAGCAATCGAATCCCCCGCAACAACAATTCAATCAACCGTGGTATAAACAATAAGGAGGATTCTGAGGAGGACAAGGTGGAGGTTTTGGTCGAGGAGGAGGAAGAGTTCGTGCACCGGTGCAATGTTACAGTTGTGGCATATTGAGACATTATCAGAGAGGTTTCCCGCAATTGCAAGCACAGTGTATGTATTGTATCGCTGTTGATCACACCATTGAGAATTGTCCACAACTGATTGCGAAGTGGTAGGCAGGGAATGTACGTCAGTTGCAGAACCAGAATCAAAATCAATTACAGAATCGAAATCAATTGCAGAACCAGAATCAACTTTAGAACCATAACCAAAACACGAATCAGAATGTGAATCAATATGTGAATCCACCGATGAACTAGAATCAGGGACCGACTGTTGCGACAATTTTAGCAGAAAAAAAAAAATGCAAGTTGTTGATGTTGCTGTCATTACTCATGGAGGAGAAACGATGGGAAATGATATCCCACGTCCACAAATTTGGTTGGTTGCAAAAGCTAAGAAGAAGGTGAAGTTTGACGTCGATGCTGAAAGAGACAGATTTTTTGAAGCGTGTGACGCAATAGGAAGAAATCCTAGTAAGTTGCCTATCTATGAGATGTCGATTTCTTTTGAATCCACTTAAGTAGCAGGACCATCGCAATAGCATGGTACCTTGTAGCATTTCCTTGAAAGTTACTTGTTTTTGGCGAAAGATCCTGATTCTCTTGCCGAGATTGAGAGTTTGCTGCATCAACTGACCAAGGTACGAAAAGAGTCTGCGGTGAACTCTTTACATAAGAAAAATATAGGAAAAGAGATGTGCATGAAGATTCAGATTGGGGAGTATAAGGTAGATTCAACCATCTTGGATCTAGGATCAGACGTCAATATTCTGACAAGGAAGACATGGCAATACATCGCAAAAGATGGGGAGCCCGAAGTTGGCTTGGTCCCTTGTAAAGCTGCGATTGGCTAACTAGGCCGGGGTTACGCTAATTGGGCAAGTTCCGCACCTGCCTATGGAAGTTGAAGGGATGAAAACTTATGCAGATTTTGATGTCATTGATGTTGTTGATGGTAGAGGCTCATATCCCACATTGTTGGGAATTGGATGGGCCAATGATAGTTTGGCGGTGATAAACTTTAAGAAGCGTGTTATGACTTTTAAAAACTGCGACATCAGGGTCATCACTTCGATGGATCCAACTAAAGGGTGAAGGTATGTTGAGACAATGAGGGATGAATCTAGAAAGGGATGGGATCATGTTAGATTTTTATCATTAAGCTAGCATTATATTAGGATCTTTAACTGAGAGAATAACAAGCACAACAATCAAACACAAGAGACAATGAACATAGTGTTTATCCTCGGGGAAACCATAAATGGTGAAAACCCTACAACTTCCTCAGAGATAGAAATAGTACCAAAAGTAGAACCCCAAAACAGTAAGGTGATCTCCCGACAGCAGTAACCTCTTTCTGTCTAGTCCCAGTGTCTTATCCTTCCTCAACTATGCGCTACACTTGAGTGTGTACGAGATGTGTGATAAATAGAGAGGCCAGCTTGACTAAACCCTACTAGGGCCGACTTCTCTAGGAGAGTCTAATAACCCTAATGCCCCAAAACTGCGAGGAATTTAACCCTTAACCAATAGGAGGGTTACCCACAATGACTTGACATGAATTGTTTACATTATAGAACTTCTCGATAGGAACATCAGGGCATGACATGACTCAAGTACATCCTGAAATAAACATCGGGTTACAATACATAAGAAATACAAGTGAAATACATTCCAAAGTTACATATACATCAAAATTCCCTCTTAACTAGGAAGGTATTCTTTCGACACAATTTTCAGCACAAGTCTTCTTCTCTGTATCATCTGGATCATCATCGAGTCCTCGTCATCTTCAAGTCATCTTCATCTTTAAGTCATCTTCATGTTCAAGTCATCTTCATCATCGGATCTGGATCATCACTGGAGCTGGATCACCACTGGTCATCATCACTGGATCTGGCTCATCACTGGATCTGGATCATCACTCGATCTGGATCATCACTAGACATCATCACTAGATTTGGATCATCACTGGATCTGGATCATCACTGGATCTGGATCATCACTGCTGGATCATCACTGAATCATCACGGGTGCTATCTCTTTATTCTTCTCGTCACAAGAAGTTCTACAGAGCCAGCCCTTTTTCATGCTGGATGTACATATATAGAGCCAGTCCTTTTTCATACTGGATGTATAATCACACAGAGCTAGTCATTTTTCATACTAGATGTGGGATCTACACAGAGCTAGTCCTTTTTCATACTAGATGAGTCTTCACAAAGCTAGTCCTTTTTCATACTAGATGAGTCTTCACAGAGCTAGTCCTTTTTCATACTAGATGTGGGATCTACACAGAGCTAGTCCTTTTTCATACTAGATGTGGGATCTACACAGAGCTAGTCCTTTTTCATACTAGATGAGTCTTCACAGAGCTAGTCCTTTTTCATACTAGATGTGGGATTTACACAGAGCTAGTCCTTTTTCATACTAGATGTGTCTTCACAGAGCCAGCCGTTTTTCATGTTGGATGTGGCATCTACACAGAGCTAGTCCTTTTTCATACTAGATGTGTCTTCACAGAGCCAACCCTTTTTCATGCTGTATGTGGGATCATCACATACATCTGACAATGGAAGGAACCAATCCTCTCACCATGTCGAAAAGGCACAGCACTTACTTCTGCATGGAAGGAACCACTCCTCTCACCATGTCAGAAAGGCACAGCACGGACACATCACTTCCTCTTGGGAGTAATCTCGATCTGGAGAACACCAAGCTTCTCCCTGAAGTACTCAAACTTAACCCTAGCCAATGGCTTAGTCAACACATCAGCTATCTGTTCGCCCGTCACAACATACTGGAGCTTCACTGCTCCTCTCTACACCATATCCCTGATAGAGTGATACTTGATCTCGATATGCTTTGACTTGTCATGGAACATCAGGTTCTCTGACAACTTCACACAAATCTGGTTGTCACAGTATATACAAGTAGCATCTAACTGGATATCAAATAAATCAAACAGTAGCTTCCTCAACCATACTGCCTCACAACTAGCTGAACAAGCTGCGACATATTCTGCTTCAGCTGTACTCAGTTCCACACAGGATTGCCTCCTGCTAAACCAAGAGATCACACCCGATCCCATACTGAAGCAACACCCTGAAGTGCTCTTCCTATCGATTGCACTGCCTGCCCAATCTGAATCAACATAACCCTCCAGGTTAATCCTTTGATCAGTCTTATACTTGAGCCCATAATCAACTGTACCCTTCAAGTACCTCAGAATATGCTTTACAGCAATCAAGTGAACATGTCTCAGATCTGTCAAGAATTGGCTCAAGGTGTTCACAGCAAAGCAAATATCTGGTCTCGTGTTCATCAGGTACATCAAGGACCCAATCATCTGACGATACATCATGGCATCAACCGACTCTGATGAAGCATCACTTAATAGCTTTAGGTTTGATGCCATAGGTGTGGTTAATGCCTTGCAGTCCATCATCCCAAATCTCTTCAGGATCTCTACTGCATACTTCCCTTGTCCAAGGAAGATTCCATCCATATTCTGCCACACTTCCATACCTAGAAAATAATGCATCATACCCAAGTCCTTCATTTTGAACTCGGCAGCAAGATTTCTCTAGATATATTCAATCAACCCATCTATACCTGTTACAAACAGATCATCTACATATAGTAGGAGCATCACTGGGTTGCCATATTCAACCTTGTAGTAAAGGTTGGAATCTGCTTTACTCTTGGGAAAGCCCAAACTGGATAGAAAGCTATCAGTTCTGCCGTACCATGTCCTAGGTGCTTGTTTCAAGCCGTACAGGGATTTCTTCAATCTACACACATGAGATTCTCTATCATGTGTCTCAAAACCGAGTGGTTGCTCCACATACACTTCCTCTTCCACTACACCATTCAGGAAAGTAGTCTTGACATCCATTTGGTGTATCTTCCATTTCATCACCACAGCCAGAGAAAGTACTGATCTGATGGAAGTGTATCTGGCTACAGGTGCAAATGTTTCTTCATAGTCTATTCCTTCTTTATGGGAGAAACCACGAGCAACAAATCTTGCTTTATATTTCTCTATGCTACCATCTGCAGCATGCTTAATCTTAAGGTTTGCTGAGATTCCGCAGTGAGGATTCATGGCATCTAATGGAGAATCTGCGGTGAGAAGATTTATTGTCGACGTTTCAAACCAAGCATGGTTCATCTTCAGGACATAGCGATGCCTAGAGATCATTCCTCTTTCATTGGTGTATTAATACAGAAATTGTCACTTTCACTTGAGATGGTCGACAAGGTTTGTCTTGTCCAAGGTTAAATTAGGGTTAATATTTTTTATTGTTTTTTGTTTTTTATTAATAACCCTAATTAATTTTAGGGTGAATAAATTTGTATTAACAAATATTATCTAATAATTAAATTTTTTATTAACAAATATAATTTAATAATTAAATTTTTTATTAAAAAATATAATTAATTTTTTTTTAATTTAAAATATTTAAAAACAATTGTTTTTATAGGCTTTATAAACTTTGTTTTAATATATAACTATATAAACTTTTGATTTAATTTAATTATTCTATTTAACTTTTATATTTAGTTTTAATAAAATATTTATTAAAAATTTTAAAATTTTATAAAAAATTTATTTTAGTGAAAGATAATTAAGGGAATTTTAATTAATAAATTTTATAAAAGTTTAATTATTAGGTTTTTTTATTTTTTTGGGTAAAGTTAGAGAAAATTTAGCGAATATTAATTTTAAGTTTAAATATTAGGTTTTTAATTCTTATTTATTATTAGATTTTTTAATATTTTTAATATCTTTAAGCTAATAAAAGTTTAAATATTAGGTTTTTATTTTAATTAGGGTAAAATTAGGGAAAATTTAGGGAATATTAATTTTAAGTTTACATATTAGGTTTTTAATTCTTATTTAGCTTGGTTAGGTTAGGCAACCATGATCGGCTAATGGATAGGCCGTCATCTCTGTTTAAGCATTTAGGGTTTTTTACTATCTCAATAGCCTCTCTAATTCTCCTCCTTGACTAGTTGTCAACTTGTGCTAACACCTGCATATCCTCGATTTTAATAGGGTGTTTTGTGTTATGCGAGTGTTCCGCTAAGGCTGACTTGTGGGTTCTATTGAGACGGATATCTCCACAGTGTTCTTTAACCCTAGTTCAAATGGATCGTCATGTTTCGCCTATGTAGGCTTTCCCACATTCACAAGGAATGAGGTAAACCCCCTTTTTAAGACTTGGGTCAACAGGATATTTTACTGACCTAAGTAGCTTTCTGATATTGCTAGGTGGGTAAAAAACTAAGTCAATGTTCTTCTTTTTCAGGTGTTTGGCTATTTTTTCTGTAGTCCCTTGAATGTAAGGGATAAATGCCTTATGATCCCCGACTTTCCTCTCTTTAGGAGCAGCCTTGGGTATGTTTTCCTGGGTTTTTGTAGTTCTTTCAAGGGCTTTTTTGATTTGAGTTAGGTTATAACCATTGCTAAGAAAAACATTGCGCAGGTGTTCTTGCTCGGATTCTAGGTGATCATTATCAGAGATCCTTAGGGCTCTAGTGAAAAGGGTGTTAAGAACCCCCAACTTCTGGTTTGGGTGATGGTGTGAGAGGGCATGAAGGTATTGTTCTGTGTGGGTTTTCTTCCTGTAAACCTTGTGGGCTATGCCTCCATCCTGTTTCCTGATGACTAGTGTATCTAGAAAAGGAAGCGCATTGTTCTCTTCAAACTATTTTGTGAATTTGATGGAATTAGTTTGGCTATTTAAATGATCAACGAATTTGTCTAATTCTTCCTTCCCATGGGCCCATATTAAGAAGGTATCATCCACAAATCTGGACCACCATTCAGGTTTGGGATTGGCAGTATTCAAGGCTTTTTGCTCAAAATTTTCCATGAAAAGGTTGGCTATAATGGGAGAGAAGGGGGAACCCATCGCCACTCCACAGGTCTTTTCATAAAGTTCACCCATAAAACTAAAAAATGTGGAATTGAGACACAGGCCTACGAGTTGCGAGGTTTCGGGATCAGTCAGATCTTCTATAACATTGATGGCTTCTTTGATGGGGATCATGGTGAAGAGGGATACTGCATCCAAGCTCCATATGTATGTGTTTTATTTTCTCAATAAAGTAAGAGAAGTCTTGAATGAAGGAGCTTTTATTGCCTACTATGGGTTTTTATTTTTATGCAAGGAATTTTGCAAGCCTATAGGTTGGTGAGCCTATGGTGTCTACAATGGGTCAGACGGGGACCCTAGGCTTGTGGATTTTGGGAAGCCCATATATTCTTGGAACCAAGGGATCGGAGACAATGAGTTTTTTCTTGATCTCCTCATCCAAGGAAGATTTCTTTATGGCTTCGTTAACTCCTTTTATGATCTGATTCAATGGGTTCTTGTTAAGTTTCTTGTAACAACCACTAGAATCCAAGTGAGATTTCATCTTAGCAATGTAGTCTTCTTTGTTGAGAATCACCGTAGATCCTCCTTTATCAACCTTCAAGATCACAATATGGTCATTCTTTTTAAGTTCTCTGAGGGCTCTACTTTCTTCCCTGGAAATGTTGGGTTTGGGTGGTTTTGCTCTTCTTAGGGTTACAACACAATCTTGTCGAACCTCTTCAACTTCATTTTTTGGAAGGTGCCTAATGCTATCTTCAATGCTACATATGATGTCTTTGACCGTAATCTTTTTCGGAGCAATGGAAAAATTAAGACGTGGTTTCTCTCTAGAAAGTTCTGAGGGTTATTTTCGCTATCGGATCTCAACTCATTCACTTTTCTGGACGAGCTAACACCCATATCTATATTGGAGTCAACAAAATCTACTTTGCTGGGTGTTGTGTAGGGTGTTGCGTTGTGAGCCAGAATATTATTTGGTTCATGGGTAACGTTCTCTTCTAGGTTGTGTGAGTTGTCACTGTTTGAACTAGTTTGTTGTTCAAGTTTAGATAGTTTTGAATCGTGTTTGGCCCTTAATTTCTTGGAAATCATATCAACTCTTCTACTCGAACAACGATCCCAGTAATCCCAAGTGATTTTATCTACAGAATTTGCTAGCTGGGTATGTAATAGCAGGAGCTAGCGATCCAGCTTGTCCAGGGCACACCTAAGACTCCTAATCTGATCACGTACCAACATGAGACCCATCTTCTTAAAGAGCAAATTGTTATGATTGTTTTTCAGGGGATGGGATATTTTTAATCTTGTAGATCCATTTGGAAGTTACAACTGACTTCCCTTCTGGTCTTGGAACAACATCCCAAACATCATTCTTCAAGATTGATTGATACTCTTCGATCATAGCATCCTTCCATTCTTTCCGTTCTGCCACTTCTTCATAATTGGAAGGTTCTTTATCGATGAAATCACATAGTAATGCTACATACCCAGAGTAGGATCTGGTCCTCTTTCTTTCTCTGTGATTCTCTTTTGGAGCCCCATATATTTTCGCACCTTGGATAATTTCTTGTACCCAAGCAGGTTTCCTCTTGTGAGGATTCTTCTCCTAAGGTGGATCTATAGGTCTTTGTGGTTCTTCAAATTCTCGATCTTCTTCTTGAGTTTCTTCATTCATGGTTGTATCATGAATTCTGGGTGTTACATCCCTGCTGATGTCAATCTTCTTGAACCCTGGGAAGTATATTTTGTAAGCCTTCGAGCTTTCAGAGTATCCCACAAATATACCCTTCTTTCCTGAAGGATCTAATTTTGTCCTCTTCTCTTTTGGAATGTGTATGTACATAGGACAACTGAATATTCTGAGATGGCCGACTTCTGGTTTCTTGTTGGAGAAGACTTTTTCAAGAGCCTTGTTCTCAAGTACTCTGTGTGGAGTATGGTTCTGTACATACATAATTGTTCTCGCTTCTTTTGCCCAAATATGCATAGGAAGATATTGATCATGA
Source organism: Pseudotsuga menziesii (assembly GCA_001517045.1). Lineage (NCBI taxonomy): Eukaryota > Viridiplantae > Streptophyta > Pinopsida > Pinales > Pinaceae > Pseudotsuga > Pseudotsuga menziesii. Next base: position 676,847 of record LPNX010298400.1, read on the forward strand.
AGCATAGCTCTTGTAGCTTCCATGATGGTTCTATTCTTCCTTTCTGTAATCCCATTCTGTTGTGTATTATATGGGGCGGACAACTCCCTCTTAATCCTCGAGTCTTTGCATAATTCTTTGAATTCATTTGAAGTGAATTCTCCACCATTATCTGATCGAAAAGTCTTGATCTTATTTTTAGTGTGGTTCTCGGTCAAGGCTTTGAATTCCTTGAACTTGCTGAATACTTCATCTTTGTTTTTCATGAAATAAATCCATGTCTTCCTAGAAAATTCATCAATAAAAGAAACATAGTATGCATACCCATTTAGAGAACTTGATGACATTTCTCTGTATACATCGGAGTGGATGATTTCCAAGATTCCTTTTGCTTTTCTCTCACTACTTGGAAATGCCTTCTTTGTATTCTTTCCTTTTGCACATCCTTTGCAGACCCCATCATGTTTTGCTTGAATTTCTAGAAGACCTTCAACAACTTTGCTTGCAAGTGGTAGTGCCCTGTAATGCACATGTGCAATCCTTCTGTGCCAAAGTTCATTTGGCTCTACCGTGTCATGAACCAAATCTTGTTCTGGTTGACCCTTCAACTTGTATAGACCTCCTTCTTGTTCCCCAATCACTATTGCATCGTCAAAAGTCTTTTCCTTTGGCCACGTGAGAACTTGTCCATCTACGAAAGAAACCCTCATTCCTTTTGCATCCAATGTAGATATGGAGAGGAGGTTCTTCTTTAGTCCTGGAACAAATAATACATTCTTCATCTTCATAGACTTTCTAGAGTCTAGTTTATAGGAGGATTCACCACTACCTTTTATTGGATACTGGTAGTCATCCCTAAGTTTCACCTTGTGAGATGATTCATGTTCAGATAGTTTCATAAATGATTCTTTGAAACCCGTCATGTGCTTGGAAGCACCACTGTCTATGAGCCAATCATTGCTTCCATGTGAAATAGTTCCCGTGAGAGCGGAGATCAGGACATATTCTTCATCACTTGTAGAATCACTTTCTTGTCTGATTCTCTTTGTGGAAGGTTCATCATCCTCTGCAGCATGAGCATGATGTCTTCTCTTGTTTTCCTTTTTCTTCTTTAAGTTCCCTTTATTAGGGAAGAATTTGGATATGTGACCTTTCTCATCACATGTGTAACATCTAATGGTAGACAGATCTCTTCTAGGGTGTGAGATCTTACCTTTGGAGTGATGATGGTTCCTTCTGATTTTCTTGGTGTGGGTTGTGAGCGCTTGATCTTCACTTCCCATATTTTCTTCTCAAGCTGCTATCCGAGCTTCTTCTTGAGAGCATTCTTCCCATAGTCTGCTGAACTTGACTAACTTCTTTCTGGGAGACCATTCAAGGTGGTCATCACAATCTCTGCATTTCCCACTTCTTCATCTACTGCTTCTAGTTGTTCCTTGATCTGAGATACCCTTGTAAAGTAAGACTGGATGGTCTCAGCATTCTAGATCTTTACATTCTTCAATTGGTTTCTCAGAGTCATCTTCTGGTTTATGTTCTTCCCTTCAAACAATTTGGTTAGGGCATCAAACATAGCTTTAGTTGTCTTGAGGGAGGACACCTGTGGTATGAGGTGATCCTTGATTGAATCAGCAATAATCCTCTTTTCCATAACCAAATTCTTCTTATGCAAGGCCTTAGCCTCATCTCCCTCTGGAACTGGAACCTCCTCATTGATATAGGAGTCCAACTTATTTTCTTCCAGGACCAGGGAGATCCTATACTTCCAGGATCGGAAGTTATCAGCTCCCTCAAGCTTTTCATCAAGCTTGGTATGATGAGACATCTTAACTAAGAACCTCAAATGGAAATACAAAATATTTAGATCTTACCAGGTCAATATGTCGGATCTAGATTTGGAGCTGAAATCCTGCAGTGCTGGTTCAATAGCAAATTAGGGTTTTTCTTTTCTGGAGTTCTGTCCAACCAAATGCTTTGAATTTGATCCCTAACTTCGATTTTGGGGAGGAGATCAATCCAGGCCTAGGCTCACTGAAAGATTCCTCTTCTGTGAAAAGCCCTAATTTCCAGCAGTAGTGTCGGGTCCAAAACTGAAAAACCTCAGAATTGGATTATGCTTCGATAGAAAGATGCGCCCTAAGGAGGAGAGTTAATCCAACCTTCTTTTGCTGAAAATATATGGAGGAAGATCCACAAAGTAGGAAGCCCTAGTTCCTGCAGCTGCATAGTGTCTTCTTCTCAGGTTAGCTCTGATACCATGTTAGATTTTTATCATTAAGCTAGCATTATATTAGGATCTTTAACTGAGAGAATAACAAGCACAACAATCAAACACAAGAGACAATCAACATAGTGTTTATCCTCCGGGAAACCATAAATGGTGAAAACCCTGCAACTTCCTCAGAGATAGAATTAGCACCAAAAGTAGAACCCCAAAATAGTAAGGTGATCTCCCGACAGCAGTAACCTCTTTCTGTCTAGCCCCAGTGTCTTCTCCTTCCTCAACTATGCGCTACACTTGAGTGTGTATGAGATGTGTGATAAATAGAGAGTCCAACTCTCTATTTATACTAATTCCCGACTTGACTAAACCCTACTAGGGCTGACTTCTCTAGGAGAGTCTAATAACCCTAGTGCCCCAAACCTACGGGGACTTTAACCCTTAACCATTAGGAGGGTTACCCACAATGACTTCACATGACTTGTTTACATTATAAAACTTCCTGATAGGAACATCGGGGCATGACATGCCTCAAGTACATCCCGAAATAAACATTGGGTTACAATACATAAGAAATACAAGTGAAATACATTATGAAGTTACATATACATCAACAGATCATGCATAGAACATCTCAAAGGGTTACATCCACCTGACAGTCGATGGTGATCTTGGTTGGCACATCTCCAGCTTGGCATCTTCTGACTCTGATGATGCACTAGAGAATTGGAAGAATCACATGCACGAGGTGTCACTAAGGAAGTGTATCTTGATCATGCAGTCGTTGTGCTAAGTTGCGACTGATATTTTTAAGTTACCGATATATGAAGGAATTATTGAGCTGTCTGAGCTTCTCGTTGAATTTGAAGACAAGGTGTCATAACCAAAACGGTTGATGGTGCTGAATGAAGCATTGAAGTCTACTCCAGCACGCTGGTGGGAGACCCATCAAAAATCGATCACTGGCTAGCCGCAGTGTCGAATATTGATGACGTTTCAATTCAGTAACGTAGAAGAGTACCACGCTAGAAGGTATGACAAGTAGAATAATCCTAGCAATCATCTGATTGAGTGTCAAACCTTATGGGCATCACGACCAAAGGATGAGTGGATCCATGCCTTTATCCACACATTTGATTATATTCCATGATCATGGTATGTTTCAGCTGAGTTGCATAGAGAGATTAATAATTGGGAGGAGTTGACGATTTGTTTTACTCACACCTTCAGTTTCACGGATACCAACCTAGATGTTCACAATGCACTACAACTTATCCACGATGTTGTTCTAAAGGTAGTACCGGTTGCATATCCGATGGATCCACATGTGCAATGTCTGATGCAATTGATGATGGAATGTTATAATGTGACTGGAGGACCTGAAGATGGTGATGATCTGTAGAATATCAATATTCCAGAGACAGAAGGGAGTCGGGGTGTCACTGCACCTGACGTACCGACGAATCCAATGAATCAACCATTAAAAATTAGGAAGGTTAACATTGGAATAGAGGATAATCCAAAGTTTGCGAATATTGGGGACTACTGGGACGAAGAGACCATGGCAAAGATCACAGATCTATTGCATGAATTCCAAGATTTATTTCCTACAATTTTTTCTGAGATGAAGGGAATACTGGGAGATTTAGGAGAGGTGAATATTCCATTGAAGCCCGATGCAAAACTAGTAAGGTAGCGATCGTATCGCTTGAATCTACGATATAAGGAGAGGGTCAAATATGAGCTTGGCAGGATGCTAGATGCTGGAATAATTGAGTCAGTTGAAGAATCATAATGGATTAGTCCTATGGTGGTCCAAGATAAGAAGACAGGTGAGGTACATATTTGTGTCGACCTAAGAAAATTGAATGATGCCTATATGCATGGTCCATTTCCGACACCATTCACTCATGAGGTGTTAGAAGGAGTAAGAGGTCAAGAAATGTATTCTTTCATGAATGGCTTTTCAGGATATCACGAGATCAAAATTGCAAAAGAGGATCGCCACAAGACAACATTTGTTACTGAATGGGGGTGTTTTCAGTACACTGTGATGCCGTTTGGGCTGAAGAATGGGCCTACGATATTTTCCAGGGTTGTTGTCACCGTATTCAAGGATTTTATTCAGAAGTTTTTGCAAGTTTACATGGATTTCTGCACAATATATGGATTGAGCAGAGATCATTTGGCGAACCTATGACTGATGCTAGAGCGATGTCGACAGCATCAGATCGCGTTAAACTCAAAGAAGTGTATTTTTTGTGCACCGTTTGGGATGCTTCTGGGACACATTGTTTGCAAGAAAGGATTAGTGGTGGATCCTGCAAATATTGCGTTGATTTTGAGCTTGCCACCACTGAAAAATGTGAAGCAATTGAGAGTGACACTGGGACATACGTGATACTATCGCAAGTTCATTCGTGGTTATGCTGTGATCATAGCTCCTATGGATCGGTTACTGAAGAAGGATGTGGTCTTTGTATGGAGTCCAGAGTGTCAATGCAGCTTTGAGACTCTAAAGGTGAAGATGGCGTCTGCACCAATATTAGTTTTTCCTGATTGGAATAAGGAGTTCCATGTCCATGTGGATGCATCATCAGTTGCACTAAGAGTGGTGCTGACCTAGCTAGGGGAAGGATATTTGGATCACTCGATCGATTTCGCTAGTCGAAAGTTGTCATTTGCAAAAAATAATTATACTACCATAGAGAGGGAAGGTCAGGCGATGGTATCTGTACTACAGAAGTTTCACCATTACCTATTGGGTGGTCATTTAAAGATGTTCATAGACCATTTTGCATTGAAATATTTGGTTAATAAGCCTATGTTGGGGGGGAAGATATGCCGCTGGCTACTTATTTTTCAGGAATTCAATTTCAAGATAATTATGAATCCGGGTCACTTGAATGCGGGCCCAGATCACTTATCACGGATTGAGATAGGTGAGGAACCAACAAACATTGAAGATATGTTTCCAGATGCACAACTATCCAGATTTGACATGGTTGATGAGTACTATCAGCACATAGTCTAGTTTCTAGAAACGAGAACAACACCAGAAGAGATTACTACAAGCCAGAAGAAGTAATTGGTGGTTAAGGCCGTAGATTTCCAGCTGATCACTAGACAACTATATAAGCTAGGACCAAATGAAGTTCTACGACAATATCTCCTACCGCATGAAAAAGGGTAGATACTAGCAGAGGCACATGCAGGAATTGCCAGTGGACATTATGGAGGATGAGCTAATTCTAGGAAGGTGCTCCACTCAGAGATTTGGTGGCCCACTCTACATGGGGACACGACAGACTATGCCCAGACCTACGATGTCTATCAAAGAACTAGAAAACCATCAAGGAGGGATGAGATGTTTCTGGTACCTCAGGTAATAGTGCAGCCATTTGATAAATGGGTCGTGGACTTTGTGGGACCAATCAACCCACCTCGGAAGAGAACTCGTGCGCTGTACATCATTACAATGAAAAACTATTTGACAATATGGGTGGAGGTTGCATATGTTATAGATTACACCATCGTGACATCAGCGAGGTTCTTGTTCGAAAACATTTTTACTCGATCTGGTTTCCCAATAATATTGATGAGCGACTAGGGGAGTCACTTCATCAATCACATAGTCAGTGCATTGACGAAATAACTTCATATACAACATAAGAAGAGTATCCTGTATCATCCACAAGAGAATGGGATGGTGGAGACATTTAACAAGGTGTTGGAGCATGCGCTTACAAAGGTATGTTACATAAACCGCGATGACTGGGATTTGAAGATTCCAACAGTTTTGTGGGAATATCACACCACTTGCAAAAGATTGTCAGGGCAGACACCATTCAAATTGGTGTATGGGAAAGAAGCAGTCATGCCTATGGAGTACATTGTTCCAAGTTTGTGCATCACAGCAGCAACGTGCATGGATGATGAAGCAGCATTATAAGAGAAACTAGTGCAGTTGGTACATCTCGAGGAAGACCGCTTTGTTGTAGGTTTTCACCAGCGCGTTGAGAAGGATCGACAGAAGGCTTGGCCTGATTGACATATTAAACATACACAATTTAAGAAAGGAGACCTGGTTTTGATGTATGGCAACAAGTTTGTGAAGCATCCAGGTAAGCTACATATTCATTGCCTAGGTCCATCTCTCATTAATTCCATTACTTCAGGAGGTGCAGTCCAACTGCAGCAATTAGATGGAGCGATGCTGCCAAAGCTAGTGAATGGTAGTAGGCTGAAGCCTTGCAAGAAGGGGCTAGAGCTGTGTGATGCTTGAAGCATTGTGCAAAAAAAATGCATGAGAGGATAGTGAGAAATATGGCACACCAAGAGGAAGTGGATGTGCAAGTAGAAGAGTCAGTAGCGTAGTTAGGAAGATCTATCACGACAGCCGCAGGGCCGCGACATAGTCAAATAAGTAATAAATGTAGGCAGTTAAAGTAGTTAACTAGAAGCGCTTGTTGAAGCAATGCGTATTTATGGCTGATACGACCATTGGATTGACAGGATCGTCGATGAATTTAGGTGATTAATGCATGATTTGGTCGAAATGATTAAAGTTGATTTGGTCATGATAGAGGTGTGATTGTCTTGGTTCTATACGAAGGGGTTGAATGTGGTCGACATTCACCATTGTGAAAAGATTGAGTTGCAGAGTTATGGCAAAAGAGTGGTGTTGTGTTTCATTGAGTTGAATTGCAGTGATTAGGTGAGTTGCAGAGTGAAGTCAAGTAGAGTGCCCACTAAACATTGTGGGGCATGCAGCGTGAGCAAGTCACATTTGAAGGAGTCACCATTAAGGAGGAAGTTGCAAGTATGTCGGTGGGATATTCCTCTGTCCCGAAGAAGAAGAGAGGGGCACATAGGAGCAACTCACCAGTACCGAAGAAGTTGTAGAATAGGACGTCTGCGCGTGCATTGAAGGAGGCACCTGCATAGGAAATTCCTTTGAGTTCAGGGGCTATGGAGTTGACATCCCACACAAGGGTGTCCATTGCGTATATCTCTGGGTATGTGCCTCCCATGCGACCTAATGCGAAGCCGAGAAAACAAACAAATAACCAAAAGTACCCAGTAAAAATGCCGATGATTCCATAGGGTATGGTCTACACTGTAGACATTGTACCTGCGCTGATGCAAATGAAATATGATGATCACGACATGCTTGGATTGATAGAGATCATGAAGGGTCCCTTTGAACCTATGGTAGTAGTTGGAGGTGGCCCAATAGTACGCATTCCTACAAACTGGGCGTGAGGTTTGCAAATATCTGGGTTGTTGGATCTTATTAACATTCCACACTTTGGGTGGCTGAACGAAGAAAATGCCTATGTAAAGAATATTTTGGTATGTTTTCATGGAGGGATTTTGTGGCTGGACCAGTTGGTTGCAGTCACTATGGTGACCATTTCAAAGATTATAGGGTTACCCAAGGATGGTCCCAACCCTTCACAATATTTCAAGGGAAGAGAAAATGATGGGAATTTCTCCGACAGGATGAAGAAGTACAGTTTGAATCATGATGGATGAACATACCATGTCGACAACATCAATGATCTGGTTGTCTGCATTAAAGCACGAATTTTGGCTACTAATACTACGAGGATGAATAGATCAAACCAGTGCAATTTAAGGGTTGTTGCATGTGCAGAGAAATGTGCACATGAGTACAATGAAATGGTTGCTATTTTTGATGAACCAGTTGACCGATGACGCATTGGTAGTTTAGGCGGGACAGAGGTCGTTTACATACAATTGGCTATTAATTTTGATCATGCTTGTGGCATGGATGGAACTAGACGATTACCAAGGGATGGATGTGAACGCGGTAAAATTTTGCAAGGGAGCACAGTACCTGAATCTCTAGTGGGTGAATAAACCTGAGCAACTGAAGGATTGCACTGTGTAGTTCTAGATATATTGGGAAGCACTACAGGATGCAGCTGTGAAAGTCCCATGAATTTCTAAGGAGGCTACAACAAAATACCAACATATTGCTCGGTTTGCGATTGGCCCACATGCCATTCATGTGTAGGCATGGTGTGACCCAGAGAAGTAGTGGCTACTGACACCTTACAAGTTGTCTGATGCGGAGCTAGAGACCATTGTTGATGATTTTCCTGCGGCATGGAGATAACCTATCAACCTAGATGAAGTATCGACGGGTCCACCAACGGATGCACCAGTTGATCCTGTACCTGAGCCTGACCAACAGAGCATCCATGAATCTAATGAAGAGTCGTCATGGACCTCCACTGACTCGGAGGCAGAGTGGGCATTTGAAGAGTTGAGAACAAAGAAGAGAGAGGAGCAGGGTGAAACAAGTAGTGCAACCCCAGGGATTGAGACACAATTGAACTAGCTCGTTGCAACCATTAGAACCGCAATGGATGCAGTAGCTGAAGAGATGAAGAAATCAACGTAAGATGGATTTGTTGAGGTAAGAACACGACTTGATTCTTTATGTGATGTAGTATTGAAGAAGGAACCAGAGGTAGCGACTGTGTAGGATGTTGGCTCAATCAGTAATGGGATGCAGATTCAGAATGTACAAATTCCATCAACTATGATTGAGACCAACAATGAGGATCTCAATGCCTCCCTGCAGCAGTTACCAGAATTGTCCATCGACATCAACGTGCTACCCACACAGATGTTGGTTCATATGTAGAGGGTATCCAATAAGGAGTTGGTAGACACAGAACATAATATCAGCGGTGAGTTCTTGTGATCGTAGGAGAAAGAGGCAAAAGCATGGAGAGAGTTTGAAGCGTTGAAGAAAGAACAAGAGGAGCTGATGGCCAAGAGTGCCAAGGAAATTAAGGAATTGAAAAAGGAACAAGATCGATTAGTGGCTGAGAAAGTGCATCTCTGGGGAAGTAGAGTGATATTGGAAGAGGCACTTATGGATGCATATCAGCATGTATACTAGAGCACAATGGAGCTTGATGTTGTGGTAAAAGCAACACGACTTGGAGTGGTCATTGAGAAATTGCAGCATGACAATGTGGAGTTGCAGAAACTTGTGCATCGATACACACCACCAGAACAAGTGGAGGAGAGGAAAAATGCCATGGAGGACATGGAGACAAAGCTAGAGGAGATGGAACAAGAAGCTAGAAATGTGATTGAGGTGACTACACGAGTTTGGGGCATTGTAGTCCAGGATGAGAAACTGGAGTACATGGCAACACAGATGCAGGAGGCCGAGGGGTAGCTAGCAACATTTAAGACCTCACTTAGAGCGTTGCCACTAGTTTTCCATATCACCAAGTCCGCAGAGTTGAAAGAGTTATAACAACACGTGGAAAAAGTGAGAGAACATCAACAAAGGTGTAGTGCACAGTTGGATGAGTTCCAAGAAATTGGAGCGCAACTTTCGGTTAAGGCAGTTTCTGCGCTGCAGGTAGTTTAGAAAGGAAAGAAGGAAGTTACCAATAATATGGTGGAGCACCCATTAGCGCATGATTTGATAGGAAGTTGGGAGATTGCTGAGAAGGTTAAAGAACAGGTAAAAGAGATTACTCATCAATACGAGGACTTCAAGATAAAGATCAATGAGTATACCCTGTCCAACTGATGTGGCTTGAGGGAGATCCACAAGATTGTGTTGGGGGCCTGTTGGAAGGTGGGTTTGGGATAAGTTATTTGCACAACATAGTGGATTCTATGCAAGGACAAAGATACTGCGCAAGGTGGAAAATTGTGCATAAGTCGAAAATATATTATTTTATGTATTTTTGGTCATCTTTTGTAGTTTTGGACCGCATTTTGTGGATAATGGTCAATATTTTGAAGAGTCTGTTAAGAATTAGTTAGGAAGTTGGTTAAGTGGACCACCAATGTAAAGGCACAAGCCTATAAGTAGATGTCAAATTGTAAATGTTAAGTCTTCCTAATTCTGATGATTTTCGGTTAGTTCTTCACTTCTTGTACTTCTGAGCTCTGAGACGGTTTTGAGGAATTCTCTTCGGTTGGTTATTTCTCGATTTCGAGAACAACGTTTGTTTGATCCGTGTATGTGACTTGAGGAACTATTTAGGGAACTTATGTTTTGCTGTAGAAGTTAATATGACTTGACGGAGGTTGAGCATAATTACTGTGTCTTTTATTGTTTTCCTATTTTCTTGTTTTCTACGATCCAATGGTGAATGTAATGTGTATCTACGACATGGATATGTGATTGATGTGATGTGTTTATGCTTTAATTGATGGTATAATGTTATATCTTTCAGCGCATCAATGTCTGTACTGTGAATCAATCATGTTACTATGATCTGTTGAATGATGGTACAATTATGTTAGTGGATATTGTGAATGAGTAGATCCATGGAATGATGTTGCGATAAGTCACTAAGTATTCACACATGGTCCTCCTCCATATTGGGAAAACTTAGTTCCTTTAGCTCTCCCTCGAACATCTTGAGTGAGACTTCATCTACTCTGCAGGTGTTGTTGGATGGGGTAAAACCTGTCTAGGCCAGTGCTCATGGAGATCGTGGTGGTTTGGGTGTTGGCAGAGAGCGAACCCTTGTCGACTAGGTTTGTGTCAATAGGAGAAGTGCTATTGCATAAGCTAGATGGTACACCTTTAAAGGGATTGGTGAATGGAAGTCGACTAAATCCTTATCTGGATAGTTGCAATTCGATTGACTAAGAGTTCAAAAGAAGAAGAATAGAAGAAATTGTAAAATTCATGAGTATTATTATTGCAATAGTTATGAGTGTTTTTGTCTCAAAAGTTTATGAGTGTTTTGTTCACAACTATATGAGTGCTTTGTAAAAAGAAGAATTGATATCGCAAAAATATAGAATAGTGTCACATATTAGATGTTTGTCGTAGAAGAAGAAAATTTGTTGTAGAACCCCTGTCCATCGCAAGAAAGAATCGTGTTGCGGGATATCTTCCTTTCACAAAAAAAGGATTGGTATCACATGGTGGATTTTGGTCGCAAGTGACAATTGGATAGCATTTAATTTGAAGACATGGGAGATTTCAGTGGCGTACTTTTTGGTCACTTCCAATATTAATTCACAATAACTACCATTGAAATGATAGGTGAAGTGATGGTTTTATTGGAGGTTTCCTTTTAATAATTAGAAATATTTCTCCATGTGATGGAAATCGTCGCCACCTTTCCATTTATTGCAAGATCATTCAAAGATACAACTGCGTAAGTGTGTCATTTCATTACATTCTACTGATCGCGTTGAATTATTCATCTGCAACTGTAAGAGATGGAGTTATTTTTCACAAAGTATGGTCATTTTTGTATCTAGTATGAGCACTGTCGAAGAATTAGGTCTTGAGATTCCATCGCCTACACCCATAATGGAATAAATTGCATAATTTGTTTTACATTCATCTAGGATCGTAGAAGTAGCTACACAGTCACATGTAATTCCAAGAGTTTCTTTATGACTAGACCCACTCGAACCATCAAGAAATAAGCACTCCTATCATGGAACTAGTCACACGAAGGAAACAACACCTCCACCAAACGATGAAGCAATAGGGTTGACATCCATGTTTCCAGATTATGTCCCTCTGAGGCAAGTAGATGCGCTGAAGGTCGTTGTTGGTAAAAATTCCAGGTTTCTATTGGTCGCATCAGCAATACCTAAAGGAGTTCGGGTAATGACAAATATTATTCCCAATCTGCAAAAAATGGGATTCGTTGACCACGATCCTCTGAAGTTCCCAATGTTGATGTATTTGTAACTTCGGAATGTATTCACTTGTATATTTTATATATTGTATTTCATTGGTCCCTGATGTTCCTATCAGGAGATTCATTAATGTAATCAAGTCATGTAAATTCATAGATATTAACCCTCCTTTGTAAGTCGGGGGTAATGTCCCCACAGTTGTGGGGCACTAGGGTTATTAGACTCTCCTAGAGAATTCGGCCCTAGTAATTAATTGTCAAGTCAGAAACTAGTATAAATAGAGAGTGAGGCTCTCAATTTGAGACACACACTCACCCAACTATAATGCATAGGTGAGAGAAGAGGAGCTCACACAAGTGAGAGAGAGAATAACTGTTGGAGATAATCTTTATGTCTTTGGGTTTTATTGCTGCCATTGGTGCTCATTCTATCTCTGAGGAAGTTGTGGGGTTTTTCCTTTATGGTTTCCCTGAGGATGGTTTATTGTCTCTTGTGATTGATTGTTGTGCATGTTATTCTCTCAGATAATATCCTAAGATCATATTATCTAATTGATGAAAATCTAACATGGTATCAGAGGTAACCTAAGAAGAAGACACTGTGCAACTGCAGAAGCTAGGGCTTCTTAATTTTTGGGTCTCTCTCCACAATCCATCAACAAAAGGAGGCTAGGCTAACTCTCCATTGAAGGGCACATCTTTCTGTCGAAGCAGAATCTAATTCTGAGCATTTTTCAGTTTTTTACCTACCACTACATTGGGAAAATAGGGATTCTCACAGAAGATGATTTTTTGAGTGAGCCCAGCATAGGATTGATCTCCTCATCAAAATCAAAGTTTAGATACCAAGATCGAATTTTTTGGTTGGGTAGAACTACAGGAAATTCAAACCCTAATTTACACCTGAACCAGAAAACCAGCACTGCAGAAGATCATCTCCAGATCCAGTTTTCAGCATCTCAAATTGGTAATATCTAAATATTTTGTATTTCCATTTGAGGTTCTTAGTTAAGATGTCTCATCACACCAAGATTGATGAAAATCTTGAGGGAGCTGATAAATTCTGAGAATGGAAGTATATGATCTCACTAGTTCTTGAAGAAAATGAATTGGACTCCTACATCAGTAGAGAGGTTCCAGTTCCAGAGGGAGATGAGGCTAAGGACTTGTACAAGAAGAACTTGATCAAGGCCAAGAGGATTATTGCTGATTCAATCAAGGATCACCTCATACCATAGGTGTCCTCCCTAAAGACACCTAAAGAGATGTTTGATGCCTTGACCAAGATGTTTGAAGGGAAGAACATAAATTGGAAGATGACATTGAGAAATCAATTGAAGAATGTGAAGATCCAGAAAACAAAGACCATGTAGTCATATTTTACAAGGGTCTCTCAGATAAAAGAATAACTTGAAGCAGTAGATGAAGAATTAGAGAATGAAGAAATTGTGATGACCACCTTGAATGGTCTCCCTAGGTCATGGGACTCCTTCATTCAAGGGATTTGTGCTAGAATAAAGCTAATAAGCTTCAGTAGATTGTGGGAGGAATGCTCACAAGAAGAAGCTCGAATAGTAGCTTAAGAAGAAAAGATGGGAAAGGAAGATCAAGCTCTCACAATACATACCAAGAAAAATAGAAGGGACTATCATCATCACAGAGGTAGGCATTCACACCAGAATAACCCTAGAAGAGATCTATCTAGTATTTGATGCTATACATGTGATGAGAAAGGACACATCTCCAGATTCTGTCCCAAAAACAAAGGTGGATCTCAAAAGAAGAACAAGAACAAAAGAATACATCATGCTCACACTACAGAGGATGATGAACCTCCAAGAAAGAGAGTCAAAGAAGAAGACTCTTCTAGTGATGAAGAATATGTTTCGATTTCTGCTCTCATAGGAACTGTCACACATGGAAGCTATGATTGGTTCATAGATAGTGGGGATTCCAAGCATATGACATGATTCAAAGAATCCTTTGTAAAACTATTAGAACATGGGTCACCCCATAAGGTGAAACTTGGGGATGACTACCAATACCCCATAAAATGTAGTGGTGAATCCTCCTATAAGATAGACTCAGGAAAGTCTATGAAGATGCAATATGTCTTGTTTGTACCAAGACTAAAGAAGAACCTCCTCTCAATCTCTGCATTAGATGCAAAAGGCATGAGGGTTGCATTTTTAGATGGCCAAGTCCTTATGTGGCCAAAGGGAAAGACTATAGATGATGCAGTTGTGATTGGAGAGCAAGAGGGAGGATTATGCAAGCTAAAGGGCCAACCATAACAAGCCTTGGTCCATAACTCAGTAGAGCCAAATGAACTTTGGAACAGAAGGCTTGCACATGTGCACTATAGAGCACTGCCACTTGCAAGAAAAGAAGTTGAAGGTCTTCCAGAAATATAGGAAAAACATGAAGGTGTTTGCAAAGGATGTGCGAAAGGAAAGAACACAAAGAAGACATTTCCGAGCAGCGAGAGCAAGGAAAAAGAAATCTTGGAAATCATCCACTCCAATGTATGTGGTCTGATGTCATCCAGTTCATTGAGTGGGTATGTATACTATGTTTATTTCATTTATGACTCTTCTAGGAAGACATGGATATACTTCTTGAAAAACAAAGATGAAGCATTCAACAAGTTCAAAGATTCTCAAAGCCTTGATGGAGAACCACACAGAAAACAAAATCAAGACTTTCCGATCAGACAATGGCAGGGAATTCACATCAAATGAATTCAAAGAATTATGCAGAGATTCATGGATTAAGAGGGAGTTGACCACTCCATATAATCCACAACAGAATGGGGTTGTAGAAAGAAATAATAGAATGATAATGGAAGCTGCAAGGGAAATGCTTCATGATCAAGATATTACCATGCATCTATGGGCAGAAGCTACTAGGACAGCTGTGTATGTACAGCACCGTACTCCACATAGAGTACTTGAGAACAAGAATATATCCTTTAGGAAAGAAGGGTATATTCATGGGATATAGTGAAAGCTCGAAGGCTTACAGAATATACTTCCCAGGATTCAAGAAGATCGACATTAGCAAAGACGTAACATTTGATGAAGACCCAACATACAAAAAATATAGAAAGAAACATGTTGAAGAAATAGAAGCACCCAGGATTCAAGATACAACTATGAATGATGCAGCTCAAGAAGAAGATCAAGAAATAGAAGAACCCCAGAAACCTATAGATCCACCCCAAGAGAAGAATACTCACAAGAGGAAACCTGCATGGGTACAAGAGGCTATCCAAGGTGCAGAAAGATATGGGGCTCCATAAGAAATGTATAGAGAGAGGAAAAGAACTAGGCCCTACTCCGGTTATGTAGCCCTATTATGTCACATCATTGATAAAGAACCTCCAACTATGAAGAAGCCACAGAAAAGAAAGAATGGAAGGATTCTATGATCAAGGAGTACCAGTCGATCATGAAGAATTATGTCTGGGATGTTGTCCCAAGACCAAAGGGAAACTCTATTGTGACTTCCAAATGGATCTACAAGATCAAGCATGTTGCAGATGGCAGCATAAATAAATATAAAGCAATATTTGTGGCTCGTGGCTTCTCCCAGAAAGAAGGGATATATTATGAAGAAACTTTTGCACTTGTATCCAGATACACTTCCATCAGATCAGTACTTGCTCTGGCTGCAGTAATGAAATGGAAGATACACTAGATGGATGTCAAGACTGCTTTCTTAAATGGTGTAGTGGAAGAGGAAGTGTATGTGGAGCAGCCACTCGGTTTTGAGAGACATGACAAGGAAACTCATGTGTGTAAATTGAAGAAAGCCCTGTATGGTTTGAAACATGCACTCAGGACATGGTACGACAAGATTGACAGCTTCCTGACTATTTTGGGATTTACCAAGAGTAAATCAAATTCCAACCTTTACCACAAGATTGAAGAAGGGAACCCAGTGATACTCCTACTATATGTAGATGATATGTTTTCAATAGGTTAGGATGGGTTGATTACTGACATGAAGAGGAATCTTACTGCTGAGTTTGAAATGAAAGACTTGGGTATGATGCACTACTTTCTAGGCATGGAGGTGTGGCAGAGTGTAGATGGAATCTCCCTGGGACAAGGGAAGTATGCAGTAGATATACTAAAGAGGTTTGAGATGATGGACTGCAAGGCCATGACCACACCTATGGCATCGAACGTGAAGCTATTGAGTGATGCTTCATCAGAGACGGTTTATGCTATGATTTATCGTCAGATGATTGGGTCCTTAATGTAGCTGACAGACACAAGACCATATATTCACTTTGCTGTGAACAAATTGAGCCAGTTCTTGATAGATCCGAGACATGTTCACCTGATTGCTGCAAAGCATATTCTGAGGTACCTGAAGGGTACAGTTGACTATGGGCTCAAGTATGAGGTGAATCAGAATATTAACTTGGAAGGTTATGTGGAGTCAGATTGGGTAGGCAGTGTCATTGATAGGAAGAGAACTTTGGGGTGTTGCTTCAGTATGGGATCAGGTGTGATCTCTTGGTTTAGAAGGAAGAATTCCAGTGTGGCACTGAGTACAACCGAAGCAGAGTATGTCGCAGCTTGTTTGGCTAGTTGTGAGGCAGTGTGGATGAGGAAGCTAATGTCTGATTTGTTTGATCTCTAGTTGGATGCTACTTGTATATATTGCGACAACCAGAGTTGTGTGAAGTTGTCAGAGAACCCAGTGTTCCATGACAAGTTGAAGCATATCAAGATCAAATATCACTATATCAGGGATATGGTGCAGATAGGAGTAGTGAAGCTCCAAAATGTTGCAACAGATGAACAGATAGCTAATGTGTTGACCAAGCCATTAGCCAGAGTGAAGTTTGAGTACTTCAGGGAGAAGCTTGGTGTTCTCCAGATCGAGGTTCCTTCCAAGGGGAAGTGATGAGTCTTTGAGCCTTTCTAACATGGTGGTAGGATCGGTTCCTCCCATGATCAGATGTAAGTGTTGTTCCTTTCTGATATGGTGGTAGGATTGGTTCCTCCCATGGTTAGATGTAAGTGTTGTCCCTTTCTGACATGGTGGTAGGATTGGTTCCTCCCATGGTCTGATGTAAGTGCTGTGGATTTATGACATGGTGGTAGGATTGGTTCCTCCCATGGTCAGATGTATGTGCTATGCCCTTCTGACATGGTGGTAGGATTGGTTCCTCCCATGGTTAGATGTAAGTGCTGTGGCTTTCTAACATGGTGGTAGGATTGGTTCCTCCCATGGTCAGATGTAAGTGTTATGCCCTTCTGACATGGTGGTAGGATTGGTTCCTCCCATGGTCAGATATAAGTACAGAGAACTACATCCAGTATGAAAAAGGACTGGTTTTGTAGTGGAAGTCCTTGTAGAGGGAAAGGAATACATCCAGTATGAAAAAGGACTGGATCTGTAGTGGAAGTCCTTGCAGAGGGAAAGGCCTACATCCAGTATGAAAAAGGATTGGCTCTGTAGAACTACATCCAGTATGAAAAAGGAATGGCTTTGTAGTGGCCTACATCCAGCATGAAAAAGGGTTGGATCTGTAGAGGTACATCCAACATGAAAAAGGGATGGCTATGTAGTGGCCTACATCCAACATGAAAAAGGGTTGGCTTTGTAGAGGTACATTCAGCATGAAAAAGGGATAGCTCTGTAGAGGCCTACATCCAGTATGAAAAAGGACTGTCTCTATAGAGGTACATCCAGCATGAAAAAGGGTTGGATCTCTAGGGGCTTACATCCAGTATGAAAAAGGACTGGCTCTGTAGAGGTACATCCAACATGAAAAAGGGTTGGCTATGTAGAGGCCTACATCTAGTATGAAAAAGGATTGGCTTTGTAGAGGTACATCCATTATGAAAAAGGATTGGCTCTGTGTAGTTACATACAGCATGAAAAAGGGCTGCCTCTCTTGATGAAGACCTACATGGAGTCTAGGCTTACAACTAGCATGAAAAAGGGTTGGATTTGTAGAGCTTCCTGTGACGAGAAGAATTGAGAGATAGCAGAATTTCAACAAGATAGCAGAAGCAGTGATGATGATGATGATGATCCAGTGATGATTCAGCTTTTATGATGATTCAGTGATGATCCAGCTTTGATGATGATCCAGTGATGATCCAGATTTGATCCAGTGACAAATACGTGTGCTGATGAATTGTGTCAAGAGAATACCTTCCTAGTTAAGAGAGACTGTTGATGTATTTGTAACTTCGGAATGTATTCACTTGTATATTTTATATAGTGTATTTCATTAGTCCCCAATGTTCCTATTGGGAGAATCATTAATGTAATCAAGTCATGTAAATTCATAGAGATTAACCCTCCTTTGTAAGTCAAGGGTAAAGTCCCCATAGTTGTGGGGCACTAGGGTTATTAGACTCTCCTAGAGAAGTCGGCCCTAGGAAGTAATTGTCAAGTCATAAAATAGTATAAATAGAGAGTGAGCCTCTCTATTTTAGAAACACACTCACCCAACTATAGCGCATAGGTGAGAGAAAAGGATGTCACACAAGTGAGAGAGAGAATAACTATTGGAGATCATCTTTATGTCTTTAGGTTTTACTGCTGCCATTGGTGCTCATTCTATCTCTGAGGTAGTTGTGGGGTTTTTCCTTTATGGTTTCCCTGAGGATGGTCTATTGTCTCTTGTGATTGATTGTTGTGCATGTTATTCTCTTAGATAATATCCTAAGATCATATTGTCTAATTGATAAAAATCTAAAATGGTATCAGAGCTAACCTGAGAAGAAGACACTGTGCAGCTACAGAAGCTAGGGCTTCTTACTTTTTGGGTCTCTATCCACAATCCATCAACAAAAGGAGGCTAGGATGACTCTCTATTGAAGGCCACATCTTTCTGTTGAAGCAAAATATGATTCTGAGCATTTTTCAGTTTTTTACCTAACACTGCATCAGGGAAATAGGGATTCTCACAAAAGAGGAATTTTTGAGTGATCCCAAAACAGAGGAACCAATCAAGAGAAATAGAGGATGGACCAATCCATATATTTCCATTGGAGTGGGAGACAGGATTGGATCAATTTGATTGTTTTCGCTAATGCACATGCCACATTTGGGCCGCACAACAGAAGTGAACTCCTGTGTAAAGCAGTTGTTGGTATGTTTCCATGGTGGTTGTCTATGGTTAGATCGACAATTTTTAGTGGATGCCGAGATGATAGCGTCGATCAAAATGCTTCCACTTGTAGGTGTTGACCCAATAACATTCTTCATAGGGAAGGACCAGGGTACGACTTTGACAAATAAAATGTAAGATACATATGGCCTGACAAGAGACAAAAGAGGCGTTTCCATCACCTCTATAAATGAAATGGTTGTTTATTTCATAGCTAAGGTTTTATCCAATAAGTTTCTTAGAAATATGCGACCAAACCAATGTATTGTCAAAAAAATTGTTGCTTAAGATCAATGCACCACGGGTGTTTAGCTTCTAGCCCAACTGGTTGACCTATTTTATAAATGAGCTATTAGCAGATGCTGAATAAGTTTAGGAAAAGGGTAACCCCTTTCACTATTCTTGGTTATTAATTTTGATTTCTTTTGTCACATGGGTAGAATCGCCAAACTACCAAGGTGTAGATGTTACAGTCCCATGCCATGGATCTCAATACCAAAATCTCTAGTTCGACAAAGAGAAACCCGAGCGACAAAGAGATAATAATATTGAGTTCTTTTTACAAGGATAGGAACTTCCGTATTATGTTAGGAAGTAGGCCATAATCACTAAGGAAACCGTTAATTTTTTTTGAAATATTATAAGATTTTCTGTCGGGGATCATCGCATATTTTAGAGCCACGAAAAGACTCATAGAAGCAATGTTTGGCCACATCTTTTCAGATGTTTGATGCTGAAATTGATGCAATCATGCAAGGCTGTCCTGAAGAGTGGAAAGTACATGTGGCAAAGGATCAAATATTTGTTGAAGATGATCCATGACAGGATGAACCGTCGATGAAGAAGAATGGATATCAGGGAGTAGATGCACTAGCTGAAGAAAATCCACCATTCTCTCCCTTTAAAAGTCATGATGAATCTAGTATGACCCCAATAGATCCAACATTGGGGGAAAATAGAAAGCATTCAGAAAAGGCCGCGAAGAGTCACAAGAAAAGTAAGGTCGACCGATCATATGGAATCATCGGTCTTACCAATGATGATTATAATTTGATATCAGATAGAATGGAGGAAGTATCTAATCATAGATGCAAGAATATTGATGCGAGACACATAGAGTTGGTAAGCAAAATTACCGACTTATTGTAGACACTTTTTACTGTAGTGAAAGAATTTAGAGTGACGATCAACCAAACGCCATACTTGACTGTGTCGTTGGACCAAGATATCCCATCTGAAGAGTGACCTGTCGAGGAATCGTCGACGACTCCACCAATAAAAATTCAAGTAGTCAGTCAAGCACTTGACTTGGGAACAAGAGATCTAAATACCATGGTCAAGCACCATAGTCATATCACTATTTTTTTTTTCTGCAGTATCGTTGTATGGATTGCATGATATTTAACATGTTGTAGTGGTAGTAATGAAGACCAGAGAGTGTGTGTTGCTTAATCAGGTCAAGTCATCGCAAAAAATGGTTAAGACACTAAATAAAATAGTCCAAAATGTAGAACAACAAGAAAAAACTTATGAAGAGGACAAACATCAACCGAATGCGGTTGTTACACTTGCTTGCAGCAGCTTTACAGATGTAGGCATCACATCAGAAATGTTCTTAGGAGCTAAAGTCTTTCAACTTGGCGAGGTAGTTGAGAACATCTACAAGCGGGTCACGGAATTGGAGTAAAAAATGAAACCTAATACTGCTCCATAGGTACAAGAAGAACAAATAAAAACAACAATTGAGGTTGTGATGAAGATTGAAGAGGAATAGGCACTTTGTGCCAGATAAGTAGAGCAGGTTTCTTAGTCATGGGAAGCCTTGATCCGTGATGAAGAGCTGGAGCAGGTTACAGAGAAGTTACGTACTGTCAAGGAAGAATTTAACAAGATAAAGAATGAAGTAAAGAATCTACCAATAGTAGAGAAAATGGATAAGGATGTCAACATGAAAAAATTACAGTAACAAGTAGCCAAACTGCAAACCTAATAACAAAAAATAACCGACCCGGTCGCAGAGTTGCAGGAAAAAGCACAGGAAGTAATAGGTATTATTCAATCAGTACATGCATGGAGAAGGTGCAGTAATCCTTAGGTTCATTAGGACTGAAAACTTCATAACACATCAGTTCCAAACTTGGAGAAAAAATAAATATAGCGAAGCAAGAAGTGCGACATTAGATCGGACAAGTTGTGAAAATATTTTAGGATTTTCAAAGCGAGGTCACGCTAACAAATATTTCAAATTGATGTTGCTCGGGACGAGCCATAGGTGAGTTTTGGGTGCCTGTTGTCCCTAGGAAAAGATAACCAGAATAATGGCCGGAAAGATGAATATTCTGGTCATAAGACAAGGAAAAGCCGCGACAGAAGAGGAGTAAAGCAAGTTGAAAGGTAGAGCTCAACTTATTTTGGGTAAAGAGCTAGCTAGAATAAAATATTTCTTTTAGTAATAAAGAATGTCTGTAATTCAGGCTGATAGTGCCTATTTTTAGATGTAGTAAGATGTATTAAAATAAAAAGACATATGGTCGAAAACAATTGAGAGTCAGTCAATGGTTGAAAATCAAGAAGTGTAAAAGCATAAAAGCTTATAAAATCATTGCCCCAAGCTATGTGCGGGTTGTTCTGAAGAGGAAAAAGAAGTGGATCATTAACAACCATTCATGTGACATGAGAAGAGAAAGAGACCAAAACCAAAGAGCATGAGATGAGAGAGAATGTATGAATTGTGAAGAATATCTAAATAAGAGTCTACTAGCTGAGTGCGCAGACCAAAGGTGATAAACCATTTCTCATGCTCGGTGAAGAGCATGTTTGTGGTTTTTCTCGGATTGGTTTCCACATTATATATTTTCTGTGTGTGTTTTTCAATGTCTGTGTTATTGTCAAATGCATATCTGTTGTTAATGAGCCTATGTAAATGTGTTGCACAAACTCTAATGTGAATGAACTTATATGTGTGTGTGTGTGTGTTGCACATAAAATGAGTTAAACATGTGTTAATGTTTTATGTTATATTCTATTATATATGTCTACAGATCGATAGATAGTTGTATTGAATGAATATATAAAACATAAGTATAATTCCCGATTTCGATCGAATGAATTGATATTGCTGTAAGAAGGATATACTTGACATAACTGTAGAAACCTGGTTCTGGAAGTCCCCATAGTATATCTCAGGTGAGACTTCATCTCTGTTGTGAACATGGGTTTACCAAAAGAAATCCAACACTCCCTTGTTATAGATGGATGGAAAATTGGCTTCAATCCTGTTAAGGAATAGGTTGCCAAGAGACATCTCTAGATGCAACTCCTAGGTTTCCTGCTGCAGTTTTCGACTCGACCCGTCTTTGAAGAAGTTGCAAATTTGGTTGACTGCTATATAAATATGGATAATAGTATGATTATTGGTTGTGACAAATTTGTGGCCTCTATCTTGGTGTAAAATGATATATCCAAGGGATTACTGGCATAAATAAATATTTCTTGGCATGAGGTGATTTTTTTGCAAAAGATTGACTTTATAAAGGTTCCCATTCTTTGCTTTGTATGTCAGAACACCGAGCGTCTGAAGAAGGATTTCCTAGGATTGAAAGGGGAGATGAGTGAAGGCTTGTCCTACGATATTGAGGATGTTTTAGTGGAAGTTTTGGAGGAAGTGGAACTACCTTTTCATCGTATTGAGAACATTGACATGCCTCCTTCGGAGAAACCCATCTCATTAGTAGACTCCTCATCTTTCCTATGTAAGTTAGAAGACTTTTTCCTTACATTTTTCAATACCATATCTATATATGATTATAATATGTTTCTGGGTAAAGAGGGGGTTTCCAGTTATCAGTTGAAGGTCAGGGGTTTGGACTATTTTGTGTCTTTTGTTGTGCCTCCTTCCCCTAATAAACTTGACTCACCTCATTAGGGTATAGTGGTGGACTTGATAAAACCTCGTTTGGGAAAACCCTTGAGGGACTATTTGTTTAATAATCCATCTATTAGCTTGGAATTCCCTCTTCCAATATTAGGGGTCCTCCCTTTGCATTTGGATATGGGATGAACAACAAATTGGGGTTTGTCAAGGTCACATAATGTCGAACAGTTTTTCATTCTATGCCAATGTGCTCCAGTCTTATCTCCTGTGGCGATTAAGGACGTGGATCTATATTATGAGTATTTCCATCACCTCCAAGGAGATGCGTATTCTAATAATTTTGTATACTCACCCTCAAATTCTCTTTCACCAAACCAAGGCATTCTCAAAACCATTGGTCCCTCTTTTAAAGATTGTTTGTTATAGAAGCCCGTGTAAGTTTTTTCTAACAAGATATCATCACCAAATGTGTCCCATCCCTCTTCTATTTGATGTGCTAATGTCACCATATGGGGTAACTGGAAAAACAAATCTTCACATAAAGATGGGATCCCACTATGCAAGGGTAGTGGCTAGTCTGCCCTGGATTTTGTCCCTTTGTATGCCATATTGAATAATCACGTGTTCACTACACCTGCTAGTGTTCCTAATGTTATAACTGGGTTCCTTAGAGATTGTATGACCCCCAAATAGGTTGAGTAATATTGATTTTATCCTTCAATGTAATGGGTCTCAAGGGCAGGTCCAAGTATAATGCCATTAAATGTTGTTTTTCTCTATTAATAAAATGAATATGGTCCTAGTACAAGACACTATGTGTTTCAGTTCTAAAGCTATCAAGTACTTCTTAAAAATATTTTTTGGGTGGGAGTGCTATGCCCTAGATGCTATGGGCCTCTCTTATGGTATTTTGGCTATCTTAAACCCATCCATGATTGATTTCATACCTTGTTTCTCACATGCATGAATTCTTATGGTTGGGAGGATTTAGGGGCCTCAACTGCCCTATAAAGGTAGTCAACTGTTATGCTCCTTATAGTGACAGAGAAGAATTTTGCTCTAAGGTTGAGGATAGTCGAATCATATAGGAGGAATTCTTGATATTTTCAGGTGATCTAAATTTTACCCTTTCTGCATGTGATTTTTGGGGGTATTTCCCATGATTGGATCTACTAGCATAGCATTTTCCCCAAATTTTCCATAGGTACAACCTCATTGATGTCTTTCCTTGCCCTCTAAGGCCAACATGGAGGAATGGTCGGATTGGAAAGGTCGTAATTTCCAAGAGGCTTGATAGGTTATTCTTATTAGATTCTCTCATAGAAGAGGTCAACAGATACAGGTCTTCATCCATAGATTTTGGGATCTTAGATCATCTCCCTACTTTATTATAGATTGATGTTGGCCAACAAGTGCAAAAATACCCTTTTAAATTCAACCATGTCTGCTTTGAAGAGTATTCATTTTTGACCTTGGTTAAAGACTATTGTTCCTTGTACACTATTGATTATGAGGAATGGGCTATGGAGAATTTGAAAAACAATTTGAAAGGGTTAAAAAAGGTTGTTGTTCAATGGGAGAAAAACAAAAAGGTGGAGCTCACTCAAGAAATAATTCTAGTTGAGGAGGAAATTGAAAACATTTACTTAGAGTGTCAGAATGGTATTTTCTCTAGGGATAGCAAATGTCAAATGATTAACCCATAAGAG
Source organism: Pseudotsuga menziesii (assembly GCA_001517045.1). NCBI lineage: Eukaryota > Viridiplantae > Streptophyta > Pinopsida > Pinales > Pinaceae > Pseudotsuga > Pseudotsuga menziesii. The sequence goes on from LPNX010298400.1 coordinate 701,451, forward strand.
AACAAAACTAGTTTCTTAAGGATACAAGAAGAAACATGGAGGCTAGAAAGTAGAACAATTTAGATTAAGCATGAGGACTGTAATTCCAAGTTCTCTCACAATTTTTCTAGTCAAAGGAGGAATTATAATTCCATATGATATCTTAGGGACTGCGATGGGAAGATCCATAATTCCCAACATGATTTGGAGCATGTTTCCTCTGCACATTTCTATAGCATATTCGAGGACCCTAAAAAAACTAGTATTCAATCCCAATTTAAGGTGATTCAACAATACCCTAGATTCTTCTTTGAAGAGGAAGGATCACAGGTTGGCCATGTAATCACTCTGTCTGAAGTTGAGTCCATAATGAAAAATATTGCTAGTTCAAAAATTCATGGGTCTGATGACTAGACCATTGAGTTTTTTTCACATTTTTTTGATATGACAGGGCAAGATATTTTTAATGTAGTGGGAGAATCTAGGGTAAATGGGTATATATTCGGGTGACTTAACTCTACTTTTATTACATGAATTATCCCGAAGAGTTCTAAGACAATATTGTTTTATGAATATAGGCCTATTTCTCTATGCAATCTGGTTTACAAAATTATATCCAAAATCGTTGCATAAAGGATCAAGACCAAGTTAGATGAATGCTTATCTTAGAAATAGTTTAGGTTCCCGAGTTAACGGCAAATCCTAGGTGCCATTGGAACCACATAGGAATGCATTCACTCATCAAGGATAAGAAGTTTGATACTCTTGTTCTTAAAATGGATTTGAATAAGACCTACGACTAAGTGGACTAGGGATTCCTCATATTGGTCCTCCTATAAATTAGGTTTCCCTTGTCGGTGACAAATTGGATTCTATCTTGTGTAACATCAACTTTTTGTCTTCTAGTTTTAGTCAATGGTTGCACCTCCTCTTTATTCAATAGATATAGCAGCCTTAGACAAGTTTTCCTAGTAATCCCTCTTCTATTCTTACTGGTGGTGGAAGGAATCAGTAGATTTATTAGGAAAGCTAAGTAGGGGAAGAGATTGAATGGGGTCAAATTAACTTCAGTTCATCACTTAACTCTTTTTTATTTTTTTGATGATGTTCTCTTATTTGTAAATGCATCAATTGAATAATGGAATGCTTTGCATGATATCATAACCCTCTTCTGTGATTCTATAGGAATGGAAGTCAAACCATTAAAATATAGCTTTTTTACCATGATATAGATGCTAGTATTCTGACAAAGATCAAGATTTTATTTTTCTTCAAATGGGGGTCTCTCCTTGATGGTTTCAAATACTTGGGATAATATTTTATTTCCTTTCAAATGGGGGTCTCTCCTTAATGGGTTTCAAATTCTTTGGTTATTTTCTCAAACTCGACCATTATATTAAGGTGGACTGGTATTGACTTCTCAAGAAAATGGAAAAGATAATTGATTGTTGGGACTACAAATGGATTTATTCAGGATAAAGACTTACTCTTGTGAAAGTTGTTTGGAGAGAATTCCCATTTATTGGTTCTCCCTAGCAAACATTCTTGTGTCTATCCTTCATAGTTTGAGAAATAAGATGATGGATTTTCTCTGGGTTGGGAATTCAAGTAACTCAAAATATCATTTGGCCAGTTGGACGAATATTTATATCCCAAAGTCCTTGCGGGGTGGGGTATAAAGAACATGTTATGGTTCAGTGAGGCCTTGAGTTTAAAGATCCTATGGAGAATCCTTTTTAGTCACAATTTATGGAAATATATTATTCATGCTAAATATATTAAAATATTCCCTTGATACATTGGATTAGATATTCCAAGAAGACTGTTTCTCAAGCATCAAAGTTTTGGAGAGGTTTTATGAAAGTCTACCAGTGGATGGGATACTGACTGTCATCGAGTGTGGGAAATGGAATTTTAATACAATTGGGTGTGGACATGATTGTTATCGAGGGTGATTTCTACTATTTGTAACATTCCCTTATTAATATTTATCTGCTAAAGGTTATGATGGATTAACACATGTTATGATGTTTGGTTACTCTTCTTATTGGTTGACCGCAAGTGATCTAGGCTTAATAGGTGCCCTTGTAGAGTAATGGAACTTGTTTGTTTCCATTTTAAACCATATGGGAATAAGACTCTGAAAGGTGTATAATACTTTAGTGTAGGAAAATAATATTTTTAATGGGAAGATAACTGTAAAAGCTGCACATGAGGCCATATCTACAACTGATGTCTTTCTTACAAGTAAATGGTGGTTCAAGAAGTTGTGGAAGTGGAGCATGCCACTAAAAATTAAATGTTTTATTTGGATATCTTTGGAAAACAAGTTCATGACATAGGAAAATATTATAAAGAGGGGTTTTTATTGGTCCAAACTTATGTATTCTATGTAGGAATAAATCTAAGAACATAAATCACCTATTTGTTCAATCTACGGTTCACCAAATCTGTTTGGTTTGGTGTTATATCAAATTTTCTCCTTTATTATGGTTGGAAGGAGTCACCCATTGAGAAAAAAATGAAATTATGGTTTCAACGGCATCCCCTACACAAGGATCTCCCCTCCTTTGTATGTTGGGGTATATGGATATATAGGAACCTATACATTTTTGAAGATATTTAGGCTCATTATTGGCATCGATTCCACTAACCCAGGTTCAAATTCCCTATCCGTCCAACAAATCCCAAAATATCGTCTCGATGAAGTGTAACTCCATCAACAACACTTGGGACACAAGTGAGATCTCACCCGAGATATCTATGGGGATTTCTAGTACTAGGCTTCTAGAGTCATGTAAGGGGATTTCTTCATATCAACATTAACAATCCATTCGACCGAAACAGAGGGATGGATCACCATCGACACAACAAGAAAGAAGGCACATATTTTGACACATTCACAGCATATAAGAATATACAAAACCATCAACACATGAAGGATATATAAAGCATGCACATCTAAACCATAGTTATTGTCGTCATTCCACAATATAAGTGCAACAACTCATAGAGATTCAAACACAAGACATACAAACATCAAATACATAGATATTTAACGTGGAAACCCATACGAGAAAAAACCACAACAATGCTCTTCATTTGGACTGAGTAATATTTGGAACACTTTTGGTCTCCACACAAAGCTTCAGACTTCTCTCAGAAGCTTCTTTACAATGAATGGGTTTTCTTTGTCTTTCTCATGCTCTCAATATTTCTTTATTATTTATGTCGACCTTATTTCGAGCTTCCTCTGTTGACTCATCTTTGTTTCAAGATCTATATCTAATTAGAGTAAAAAGATATCATAGTCGTGAATCAAGAGTCATCCAACCATGAAAAAAACCAAGAGTAAAAAAGCTTCAAAAGTCATGGGCATCTACACACAGCTTGGATCAACCATATATACATCTTACAATTCTTGTTCCAATTGTTGACTAGTTCTTAACTGATAGTCAACTGGTTGTTCTAACTACCTGTTGGCTTCCAAAAAACTTCTAACTTTTTATTTGTTTCTGGTTAATAAAAAAGATATCCAATTTTCTCTTTAATGAATTCTTGAGAACATGATTAAAGAGTGCCTTTAGAATCTATGATTTTGAAGGTACTCTCAATTTGAAGACATCAATTACTTGGGTAAAAATCATCGCAATCATTTCAATTTCATGACTGTTGAGATATCTATTTAGCAGCTATTAAATCCAATTACTACATAATCAAATTTTCTTCGCATATATTAATTCTTGAATATATATTGTTTGATGATGATTCAGTTTCAGTTAATATCTCATTCAATCGATAGTATTCTAATCTCATTTTGCAACTAGGTCAAATTTGCTTCTATGATTTTAGCTTCATCTTTCTACATGATCTCCTCATGAACTACACCAAGGATTTTATAGTTTGATTTTCATACTAGGAAAAATATAAGTGATTAAATGAATTTTTTATATTGTTTGGGTTAATAATGCTGATTCGTTATATATATAAAACATTAAATCCTAAAACTATTCCTAAATGATTATTCAAACCTCCATTCAAATATTACCTAACTACAATGGCATGCAAGAAAAATGAAACTATCAATTTGACATTTGTTTCCTACCCTAGCTTGGATTAAAACCACAAATCATTTAATCATTTGACACCTGTTGATTAGTGTATAAGTAATTTCATCATATCAGCAAATATCTCAAGTGTCAACTCCATTTATCATTTCTGTATGAAACCATAATTCGATGCCTGTATCATCATGTGTCTCGTTTGATCAAACCCTAATATGAATTTGATATTGTTTTGGCTAAGCAAGTTATTGAATTTGAGGTTTTTACAGAGAGATGACTTTTTTTTCTAAGTAAGGAGTTGTTCAATATATTATCATCAAAAAGATATTACAATTCAAATTCTTCAGATTGGGACGAAACCGCAGCCTCTACCTAGCCCTTCCCACATAAACCTGACAAAAGGTCACCCTAAAATCCCTTACAATAGCATTCTCCATAGGACTGATATGCATAAAGTTTCTGAAAAAAACTAACAAGATCACTTATCTTAATGATTTCACAAAACCTTCTGTTTTTACCCTGGGGTGGAGCCTGCAGACTACTAAAATCTAAATTACCATCCGAACTAAAAATGTTTGTAAGCCAATGTTGCTCCCCATCATACCCCATAATCCTCATTTTGACCAGTTCAAATCAAGACATAAGGTAGGTCTGGAATTTTGTCGTGGCCAGGTCCTTCCTCCACGGGTTTTGGTGTTGCCACGTGAAGCAGAGCTGGTGGAACCAACACATCGAGCCTCTTTAGGAGCATGTCGACCTTCGTATTCAACTGGTTGATATCAAAACTAATATTATCTCTCCACTAGTCCATTCGACCAGTCACTTCATCCACGGTTTCTTTATCCCAATATTCCCACCCGACAAGGTTTTTCATTACCCAAAATAATGCCACTATCTTCTCATACATGATGGCCTTCCCTACATAGTGCCCAGGGTCCAGAATCCACTCCTCTGCCTTCTAACATTCTTCCTGAAGGATCTCCTTATCAAACTCTTCCCACAACCAATTTTCTATGGCATTGAATCTTTGTTGAATTTTGCTAGGGAATTCGAGCTCGTACATCCTTGCTTCCCACACAGCCTTTCTCTGCGCTCTCGAGGCCCTCCTTGTCTCTTCCTCTTGACTAACCGAGTGCTTGTCCCTCCCTTTACGACCATCCATGCTCTTGTTTCTCCTCTTGCAAAGAAACCTTACAGAAAATAACACCTTCCTCATTCTAGAAGCTCTTGTTATTGAAAAATCCTGACACAAATATCTAATGCGACAATCACTGTCACCCCCTGCCTCTCTAAATAGAAGGTTCCTATTTAGGAGCATAATTTATGCACTACATATCATGATGCTGTAGGTATGGTTCTTAGTCCGTATCACATTACATTCACACAGAAAACTAGATTTGCCTACTCTATCACTCATGCTTCAAATCCTTCAAAAATATGGAGTATGGGCCTTGGATTGAGGTGAAATTAAAGACCACAGGATCTTCACATGGATAATCGCCCTTATATCAATCAACCATGTGCCTTGATTATATATATCGATCCTCTAGGTGTCCCACCCGACTCGTCTCATGATTACCCTGCATGTTTTGATCTGTGAGATGAACACAGCTGGCCCGACCAGTCTCATTAGTCATCTCATTCCAAACTTTGGCTTTAATGTCGGGACGTGTTTCTGTACCTATGTTTTCCAACTGGCTAGCCACCTTATTACATTAACATCGTGTGTGAGTGAAGTTGGTCACCAACCCTTCATGCATAACCCCCAGTAGTTTCTCCACCATGCCTTCCAAGTGCCACGATTGCACCATTTTAGCACTATGCATGCCATTTTAAAGTTTGATTTCCATTTGAATGAATACCTACGAGTCACCTTCTATGATGATTGGAATCCAACCATTCTCCTTAAGCATTATGATACGTTGCAAGAGGCCTTCTATTTCAGTCACATTATTGGTCTACCACTTGATGAAGCCGTAGCCAAATCCCATCATTTTTTTGTTTGCTGTCACGAACAATGAACCCATAACCTACCATGCTAGTGTTACCTTTTGACGCTCCTTTGAAATTGACCTTAAACACACCTTCTAAAGGATTTTCCCATTTAACATTATTGGATAATGATTTGGCTGGTCTGATCCTGTTTATTTACGACTGTGAAGGGTGTGTTAGGTCCCACAACTGAAAAATGAGGGTTTCCTCCCCACTGGCTTCCAATCCTTCTTGCCCTAGACCCTTACCTTTATGGTTTCTCTCATTTTGGTCGTAATGGTGTCCCGAACTTTTCTAAAAATGTTTCTTTTCCATTAGAAGGTTCTTAAATTCCACTCATGCCAAAATCCCCACAACACAAAGTGGGGAAAATCTCCCATAATTGATTTAGGATGGGGTTTGTGAAGGGCTTGCTGATCTATTCAGAAATGGTCATGTTCAGGTGTTGTCTTATCTGATCTGATCTCCGAAAGAGTTCCACTCCACAGTCCCAGATGGTAGAGGTGAAATTGCAGGTATCCAAAAGTTGGCAGGTGGTGTCGTCTTCTAACTCATACAAGAAGCATCAGTAAGGGCCTACCATCCCTCTTTTCATGAGATTTTCACTTGTTAGAATTTTGTTTCTTAGAATAAGCCAACTAAAGATAGTGATTTTGGGCCATAATTTCTTTTTCATCATATTTCCCCATTTTTTGTCTATGGGTTGTATTAAGATATTGTAAGCTTCTTTGGTTGTGAAATATCCCTTTTGGATGTAACCACACCGGAGCTTGTTGTTCCCTAAGTGATTTCGTATCCGTCGGTTGTTAGGGTTTCCTCCACTTTTTCCACCTCCTCTCCTAGGACGAAGCGTGCCCACCATTCCTTATAATTCCATATTCGAAAGTCCTGCTTGTCTGTGAGATTATTCCATATGTTGCTTACCCAGATCAAACCATGGGCTTCACAAGCTTCCCTTATTTGCTGCTAGGAATCCTCCAACATTCAGGCTATTTGGCCATTTCGAACTTCCCAGAAACTATGGTCCTTGACCAAATTCCTTCCTTGCCAAGATGTTTGCCATATATGAGACCCTAGATTATCTTTTGAGAAGCGAATGACCTCATTTTTATCCCACCCCTCAATGTATTTGATATGCCATACTTCCACCCAAGGTTCTCTGTCATGGGCTACCCATCTCCACCATAGATTGGCCCCACTCACTATACTATCCTTCTCAGGGTCTGTGAGACCCAAGCCTCCATGACACTTGGGTGTATATACCACTTCCCAGTTCACCAAGGCCCATTTCCATTTTTCACTATTCCCACTCCACATGAAATCCCTTTGCATGTCCCTAATCTTCTTCAAGATCGCTTTTGGGACTGCTAAGGTGGCCAAAAGATAGGTTGGAATTTCTTGAAGGACCGATTTCATCATCATCGTTCTACTAGGAAAATTGAGGGGCTTTAAGGTCCAATTCTTTATGCATTTTTCATTTTGTCAATAATTTCCCTCTAGGAACTCTCTTCGCCAGTGAATTCACTAGAGGCGTTCATAGATATTTGGATGGAAGGGAGCTCTCCTGGAAGCCCATGATTCTACAAATGTTTTGTCTGGTAATCCTAGGCGTATTGAAGAAGAAAAGTTGATATTTTTGACCATTATCCTCCAACCCCAAGGCTTTGCCAAAATCCAGTAGACATTTCTTAAACCTCCTGGATTCTTGTATTGATGGTTAACCCATTAGCATTGTGTCATTCACGAATTGTTGGTGAGTTTTCTTGGACGCTAACGAGTGAATTCCGAGCCTGATGATATTGTTACTATCTCGAGAGGCTGCAATTTATCTACCCAACCACTTTGTCATTAAAATAAAGAGGAAAGGGGATAAGGAACCCCCTTGCCTAATTCCCCTTATCGGTTTGAATGTTCCAGAGGAGACTCCATTTAATAGAATATATAATAAAGATGACGTTATTAACCTCATAATCCAATTGACCCAATCTCTTTGAAACCCAAAATCTTCAAGTATGTTTCTAATGAATTGCCAATTAAGCTTATCATAATCTTTTTCAATGTCTAGCTTTACCATCATGCCTGATATTTTTTGAATTTTTATGGAATGAAGCAATTCATGAACTAGAATGATGCCATCTGTTATCTTCCAACCCTCCACAAAACCTCACTGTTTTGGGGATATTAGTTCCGAGAGGAGGGGTTTTAATCTATTTGCAATTACTTTGGTAGTAATATTGTAGATGATATTGCAGAGGCTTATAGGCATGAATTTGTCTAGGAGTCAACCCCCTCACATTTTGGAATGAACTTGATGGAGGTTGCATTGAAATATGGCAACATCTGTTTGGAGACCCTAGAATCTTCCATAATCCTTCAAAATTCCATCTTCATTATAAGATCCCAGAATTGACGAAAAAGGTTGACTGTCAATCCATCTGGGCCTGGGTCCGTTCCTTCCTTCATCTGAAAAACCGCTTCCTCTACCTCTAGGAGGGTTATAGGTTTAATCAGGAGGTAATTTTTATCTTGGGTGACCATATACGATATGAAATGGGTAATTTGATCAATGCCCTCTCTCCTGTCCTTCCTTGGTTCAGACATTATCCCAGAAAAATGTTGGTTCATAGAAGTCTCTATACCTACCCTGATTTCTACCTATTCACCTATAGCATTATTTATGGAGAAGATTTTATTTTGCATCCTGTTTTGGATGACTGAGTGCTCGAAAAGTTTTGTATTTCTCTCCCTTTCTTTCATCCACAGGTTCCTAGATTTATGCCTCCATAGAATTTCCTCCTACTTTTCCCGCTCCTCTAGTTGAGAACAGAGTCTGAATTCTTCCATTTGCAGATTACAGGTGTATCCTTCAGTCATCCCAATGGATTGGATCTCCTGGATGTGGGATTCAATGACATTTTTGTCTGCGAAAATATTCCCAAATTCTTCCTTGTTACATTTTTTAATTCTATTTTTCAACCCTTTTAGTTTCTATTGGAACTTGTACATGCTATGGCCCTCATCTTCACTTAGTTATTCCCACCAATTTCTGACCTTTTCCTTGAAATATGAATGTTCTAGACATAACTGTTCAAATCATAAGGGTTTTTTGAACTGAGATCCCAACCCACTCCACATCAATTCTATGGGCCAGTGTTTAGATCCAACTCCTGGGAGAGTGGCTGAATGCATTTTACTACCCAAATAAATAATATATTTCAAGAACCAAAGTTGATCAACCCGGGAGGCAATGTGCCTCTCCCCCAACCTCTTGTTGTTCCAATTAAACTATCCTTCTCGTAGGATGATGTCTACCAGTGCTAGTTCCTCAATGGTGTCTTGAAAGCTTTCACACTCTTCCTCTATCTTGTGTTGACACCCTTTTTCTCCTCCAAAGAGGTGATAAGATTGAAATCACCCTTGACTATCCAATGGGCATCAGGTGCTTGTTCCTAAACCTTTCACAGAGACTTGATAAAGTACCTTCTTTCACTAGGCTTATGAGGTCGGTAAACATTCATAATAATTCCTTCGATTGGAAATACTACCGCCCTAAATTAGGTTTATAAGATAAATATGGTGCCATGGAATCCCCCTAAGCTGACACTAGTAGGGTCCCATAGGATCCCTAAACCTCCTACATAACCTCTTGCATCAATTCCTATCCCCTCAATTCCCTTCCATATTTTCTTACACAGATCCTCAATCTGAGCTGCCGGACATTTGGTTTCTTGAAGAAAAACTATAGTTGGATTTGTTCGCTTGATCTTTTTACTCAATATTTTAACTTTACGTGGGTTGTTTAAGCCCCTAATATTCCAAGATAAAATCTTCATTGGGAAACTTACAGGCCTAACGTCGTCTTGATGGTTGGGTACTGTCTCGACTCAACCAACCGCCTACCTGCTTCCACAACTCTTTGTTTGTTCGATTTCCTACTACACTTCTTGGTGGGTTCTTCAAAGTTCCTTTTCATCTCCTTATGGGAACACATGCTTATCCCGATATGATTTGAGGCCCAGGATATGAGGATGACTTCTTTTACCATGATTACTTGTTCCCATGGGACATAGCCCTTTCCTACATCCACGAAAGCCCGCTCTATCCATTCTAAGTCTAGATCTCAAATGTCCATATCCTCTACTTCCTCTCCTAGTTCTCGCTCCTCCTCTTGCTATTTTCCTTTAGTAGTCTCTTCCTCCATTTGGGTAACTGCTCCATCTATTTCTTTGGGATTTGTGTCTCCTTGTTTACCCTCCATTTTATTATCTATAGTTTCCTCTGGTAGGTATTCCAGTATCTCGAATTTCTTTGATACCATTGTCTTCTTGTGGAGTTCCTGATTCTCCTGCTTTCGTCCTCCTCTCTTCCTTGATGGAACCCTTGTAAATCCTTGGTCCTTCTTTTCTTCTTCCTTCCATGTAGCAGTCTTTTGGTGGTTCATGGGACATCCTAAATAAATGATCATATTCATGACATTTTCGACAACGAAAGGGGATCTACTCATAATATAGGGTTTGTACCCAATCCTCATCGTCCCATGTCATCCGGATTGCTTCTGGTAGTTCTTTGGTCAAATCCATGTAAACATAGATCCATGCGTATGTCATGTATCTTTGGATCTGGGTTTGCTTCTATATTTTGATGAATTTTCCCAATGAATTCCCCATATCCTCCAGCATTTTCGGATCCCAATGTTCCCTAGGAAGGGAATACATTCTGATCTAGATAGGAGCTAGTTTCACATCTTCTTTGTCTGGGAAAAACTTCTCTTTCCAGGGTCTTAGAAAGAGGCCTGCCGAATAGAAAAAGTACGGAACCCCATCCAGGACGATGTCCTATATTCTAAGTTGAAGAAAGAAATGGTGAAGAAAACCTTGGATCCTAGCTAGAGGTCATAATGCCCCTTAGGTTTCCAGGAAGAGTTGATCCACTAAACTAGCATTTTTCCAACGGATGTATTCCCACAAATATCCCAATCAACGCATGGTCCAACATATTTTGTATCTTTTCCCTGATCCTGGATGATCTAACCTGCATGGTCGAAATCAAGGGTGTTTAGGCATGCACTTCCTCGATTTCCAAACCATCAGTTTTGCATCCTTATTCAGATCTAGATTTATCGAAATGTCCCCGATCTGCAATCCAGGTTTCTTTAAGGCCAGGGAGGTTCCTCCGCCTCCCCCAATACCTTCCACCATGCCTCCATCAGAATTAATTCCTCTAAAAAACCTCGATTATGCCTTTCGAATGCAATATTCTTCGAGCGCTCCCAAATTTGCACTTCAATGTTAAAGTGATCATCTGTTAAACCTCATGATTTATACCAGTTTTCCCTTTACAGAGATATGAATTAACCTGGTTCACCCTTACATTGATGATCACCCTTACCTTGTTTACCAGCTGAGTGTAGCTACAATGGCTCCCCTGTGTAGATTTGATCCGACAGTGAGCATATTATTAGACATTGAAACCGAGTCTGCACAGTTAATTGATAAAATTGGTTCAGATGAATTCTTCAGAAGTTTTAATAGACATAACGTAGAAGTAACTCGAAAATTTTCCCTGTTACTAAAAGAGAACGTTTCCCAGGTTGGAAATCTGTGTTTGGTTATCTCTGAAGACTTCATGGTGAAAGATATGAAGTTGCCACAAACATTCCAAGAGGTGGATTAAGTGGAGGGATATCAACAATGCCAAATTTAAATAGTTTTTTCTTTGTTTATCTGAATATTTCAACGATAAGTATGGGTATCCTGCAAAGTGCCTCAAGCCCCAGTGGAGACTGCTTCTACAATTGATCATAAGGTATATAACTTGCAACAGTATATTTTATTCTATACATTGTTATCACCTTAAGATTTTGATGGCAAAGGATATAGTTTAAATTTACCATGATTTTTGCTCAATATCCTAGAAAAGATGGATTATGCTCTTCAGAATACTATAGGAGATCAAGATCAAAGTTTATTTCATCACGGTTTATTAAAAATAATGATTCATTACCAATTTTTTGCAATTGGTAAGAGTTGGGATTTTTTTTTGGTTGAAAATGGCTTCGGCCAGACTCAATTTTGGCCTCCTTCTATCTCTAAGTCCCGACAGAAGAGAATAAAACTCTCTATTAGTGAAACTCCTGTGTTAAATCCCGATGCAAGCCATACATAAATAAATGATAGTCAAACTACCCTATTGAAGTATTTAGGATATAACTTGGTAGAGGGTAATCTCATTCCAATGGTTGTAATTTTTGTTTGTCACTCGCGACCTGTTCGAATTGGTAAAGTACCTACACAAAGGCCCAAAGAATTAGTCAAGTGTGAAAACACAAACTCGATCCTTTTTTATTGACTTAAACCTAAACAAAGAGAGTCTATCTCTGTAAGTGCTCGTTGGTTTACCGGGAGTATGGCCACGGTCTTAACTCCTGCAACAATACAACAACATAGAGAACCTCCATTAGTATAAGTCATCAGTGACAATGAAGATATTTTTCCAAATAGTGAAATTGCTTATAATAGCAAATGTAATGAATAGAGTTGTGGGGAAAATAACCCCGTGACTAATTCTCCTAAGGAATTTACTTATGGATTATCTCCATTTAGATCTGAGCCAAATCCATTGTTCACTGGTGATTCCTCACCTGCACAAAGTGAAAAAAATATCCGTCCAACTCTTAACTAGGTTCTTAAGGACAAAGTGTCGTGATTAGAAACAGAGATGAAGGAATCTCATTCCAATAAACTGGGCATGAATGAAGCAATCAAAACCCTCAAAGGTGAATTGTTGCTATGGGTGAATAGACGGCAGGAGTTGAAATTGAAGAAAGATAAGTACACGTCTCTAAAGAGATCCTTAACTATTGCAAATGAACGATTACTTAAGCAAGGAGAGCAACAAAATATTAATAATGTGAAACTTCAGGCCAGATTATCTGAAGCACAACGAGATGCCAAATTGCATATCACGACTTAAAAATTATTTTGTTTCAGTTATAGTTAACATGATTTTGATCTTTAATAGGTAATAAGTGATTTAATTAGCTTACCTACATAATCAAATACTCTGTAGACATGCTTAGAATTCATTTACTATTGTTTTATTTATTAGATATGATTTTAAATAAAATTTAATATGTTGTTAAATGGTTATTGCAGGTGTCTATCATGGATGTGTTTTGGTTTAGATGTTGTTGGACTCATAGGAATTTTGCTACCAGGTGTTAAATCAGTTATCCGTGTTGATGATCTTTATGCCAGGTGCCTTCTTTTGAGGGATTAGGTGGTACTTCATTATCAAACCAACAAAATGATTATGAAAATCGTTTGTTTTTATTGTTATTTGACAACTGTTAAAAATTGAATAGTTTATTTTTAGAAAATAGATGCATAAAATTATGGAAATAGTTGATTTGTTTCGATATATAGGTCATGAGTATGACTTGAGAGAGGGATTCGAGTATGCAATAGAATATTGTTTACATTGGGAGTAAAGACATCAATTGTGCCTATAGGTTCTTTTGAGATTTTATCTATGTGCTACTGTTAAGCATTTTGTTCAAAGATTGGTATCATTTTGAACTCGGTTTTTTAACACTTATATATATATTCTCCTTATGGTTTTCTTCTATTATTATCACTTGTAGTTATACTTTGTTATAATTCTATGAATTATTAATGATCTAATCGAAGCACAAACTCATTTTGAAATTTGATTTTAATATTGTATGAGTCATTTTTAGTTAATTGTGTTAATTAAATTGGTTTATATAATATTCTATATCTTTATTCACTTATTGATTCATATGTGTTTCTAACAGTTCTTCAATTAAGTATTTAATCATTTTAAATACGAAATGTTAAAGTGTTATAAGTTAACTGTTCTATGATATTTTATGTTTCAGAATGATAAATAATTTATGTTTATTGTTCTTTAATTATAAATGTAATTCTTGAACTGAAAGTTATTTACGATATTGACTTTGATGATTTTTCTCATGGTTATATTATCTAAATTTTTGTTATATGTATTATCATAGAATGTTAATATAATTATTAACTTTCTCTTGGCCAAGATAGGACTCATTAGAATAGACTAAATTTCAATTTATATCTTAGTTTTGCTAGTTTTAATTTAGCAGCTGTTAAATAGGTAGTTTACTTTAGAATTTAATTAAAGTTCTTTATCTGTTAATTAGTTTTGAAAACACTTTTGGAACTCAAACAGTAAGACTTTCCTTAAGAGAGCAAACTTAGATGGTATCAAGACCACAACTTGTGAGAATTAGCTACACCAAACACACTGGGGGTTGTGCTAGGCGCCTTGTATGGGTTAGTTCTCTGTAGTTGGCCATAGACTGAAAATACGACCAACACTACCCCAATAAATATCGTTACATTGATAAAGGCGCTAGCGCCCCAACTTACAATCATTCCCATCCCCAAAAATAGACTATTAGTGTAACTTAACTCACCGTTACATTTATTGTTTCCTCATAACATGTCAAATTCATGAATTCAACTTACTCTTCTCCTTTTCTGTCACTGCCTTTCTTTCCTTGCGACCAGATTCTTCACAATTCTGACCAAGACTAGTATGCTCTTTCCTAGGGCCAACACTCATGCTTAAAAGATGATGATATAGGAGGATCTCCCAAAAGACCAAAAAACAAAATATTCAAATGTTGTACAAAAGAAGACAATTGTATATAGCTCACTGAGAGCTTTAAGACGATATTAGTTTCTTCAAAAAAATACTCCAGACGTGAATATATCATGTTCTAAAGTTTTGACCAAAATAGGTAAAAGTGGAAAAAAGGTTGCCACATGGCACCATTGCAAGGATGACACATGGCATGTACGGTGATGACATGGCACACCCTCAGAGCGCCACATGGAAGGTTGTATATGACATGGCTGGTTGACAATGTTGAGTTGGTAGCTACGTGGACCTTTCACCATTTGACATCTGGAATATTATTTGCACAGTTGGCAGTGACATGTACCTAATGTTGACTTTTGACCTTCGAAGTCGGGATTGGAAGAATCGGGGATCAGAATTTAGGATGGTTATTTAGGAAGTCAGGGCTAGTAAATTTGGGATTAGAAAGTCAGCAAGGATCGTTGTTATGTTATTTCGACAATTTCGACTTTCGACATCGAGATCGACACAGTTGGGATCTAGACAATGTATACCAATCTAATAGTCCAACAAATAGGATGGAAAATCTAAATAAACATCCACAGATGATTCTGGGATTTTTTCGATGCCAATTCCTATGGGTTTGGTTTTTGTCCTGACAAAGATATTTTGAGTCTGAAATTGGATTTGTATCTAGATTGAGTGCATTACCTACATATCCAAAACCAAATACATTCTTCTATTTAACCCACAGTTTGGGCACAATCTAGGAGGATGGTTAAGCATCAATGGTTTTACATAACATCGTTCAACACGACATCGAAGTTCATAAAGTTTTGAGGTAGATCCGTTTAACGCAGGAAACATAGTTTCTCATATTGCATGGCAAAGGGGGTCCTTGGTAAAGTTCAGAGTCGCATTGTGCAGTTTGTTTCTACAATTAATAGATAGAATTGTAGAGAATCCTTTGTGTTGATGCAATTGAACAACATTTGAAGAGTTTATTGAAACAGTTGCACTAGAAGTGGACCCAGACAAGTACACCTTCAGTGATGAACTCCATTATTAGTTGCAGTCTTTAAATTGTGGTTTGCATCCTTGGTTATTTGTGATTTCTGTTGAATTGTGCTTCTTTAAGTTCCATTTTTAAAATATTTCTTAGAGATTGATTGTTAAAAACATTCTCACATAATTCATGGTTATAAAAGATCCTGTAAAATTCAGATCAAGTTGGTATTAGATATCGATTAACCAAGGAATTGTGAGTATGTGAATGCTTACTAGGGCCAGGCTTAAAGCAGAAGAAGCAGAACTTGATCCTTTCAATCCATAAATTGGACTTTAGAAAATGGAAGAATAAGACTTTAGAGAATAAGTCGTGAAGTCTTTTCAAAGGGATTTCTACCAGATGGAAGATAAGGTAGAAAACTTGTCCTTAGACTATCAAGAGAGATTTGACCAGAAGGGAAAGAAGAAGGTAAAAAAAACAGATAATGCTTTAGGAAATCAAGGAAGTCTCCTGAATCTTAATCTCCATATTCAAGTTATAATTATTCTTCTTTGTCCTATCATTCTCATCATTATAAGGATCATAAGAAAAGTGATGTTAATCCATTAGTAAATCTTGATGTGAAATTTAATTTAGCTATGCTTAATGGAGAACTTAGCATTGAGAAGCTAGATAACTGGCTTAGACAAATTGAAGTTTACTACAGAATTCAAAATCTTGCAGGTGATGAAGAAAATATCTAGTTGGATTCCCTCCAAATTAGAGGCACTGCTCTTGTCTTGTGGAAGAGAAAAACTCAATAGGATCTAATTACTAAAGGTAAAATTATTTCCTCATGGAATAAATTTATTTTAGTGTTGAAAAAATAGTTCTATCCGTTGGGTTAAATGCAGTAGGATATAATGGATTGGAAAAGTTTTAGATAAGGTAAGGGACAAAGTTTTCAGGAATACACACAAGAGTTTAGAAAGAGGGATTTAGTGTTGGGTATACCTATTTATACTCAAGAACCACTTCTTAAATACATAGGAGGATTGCATAGTTATTTAAAACATATGATTATTATGTTCAATCCTACTAACTTGGATGAAGTGTGTGTCCAAGACACTCATATTGAATCTAAGGGGAAGAATACCATTGATAAATTTCCTAAGAAGCCTTTCAATCTAGGTGGGAATAAGTTTAAAGGTAATGTGAAAGGAAAGAAACAACTACTGAAAAAAAGTGAGGAGAAAAACACACATGCATGCACTGTTAGAAAAAGCGTCATGACACACCCGAATGCTGGAAACTCCACCTGGAACTCAAGCCAGAGAGATTTTGGAACATACAAGATGAAAATAAGACCACTGCCACTGTCCAACATGATTTGGGATCAAAATTTGGAGATGAGACAAAATTCTAAACCATGGGTTTACAAGGTAAATCTTGTTCTGATTGCGTTTCAAAAGTTGAACTTGTTATTGATGAAAAGAAAAGAAGTGAGTTATTTCACTTAAGAGTGATTTATAAACATACCAAAATTGATATTTTATTTGATAGTGGATCACAAGATAACTTGATTTAAAAATAGATAGTGAATAATCTTGGTTTGGAAACTAAGTTGCACCCTAAACCATATCCACTTGGGTGGGTTTGTGAAAATACACACTTACAAGTTACTAAGCATTGTAGAGTCAGGTTTGGTATAATTTATGGATTTATGGATGAATTTGATTTGGAGGCGGTTACTTTAGATATCAGTGGTATTGTATTAGGAATACCTTATATTTATGAAATGAAAATAACCCTTTACATGAAAGAAAACAAATACCACTTGTTTAAATATGGACTAAAATTCATAGTAAGAGCCCATTGTATGAAGAGAAAATTGTCCATTGTCTCCGTCAGAAAGATGGAGAGCCTTGTAAACGATAGTAAGAAATTTGTTCTCATCGTTTTAAACCCAAATAAAGTGATAACATTGATTCTTTTAAGGGGCGTGATCCTTTTCATTAAAATGATTTGATTAAAGTCGTTTCTAACTTTGATGAGATATGTCAGAACAACAAGGATTTCCTCATGAGAGGGAGGTACAACATGAGATCCACTTGTTGTAATATTATCTATTACTGAACTTTGATTTGTATAGATGATTAGTAATTGAAAATGAAGAGTTTAGAAAACAAGTACAAGAGTTGATTGAGAAGGGGTGCATCTGTTCAAGCTCTTTGCCATGTGGATCACCCATAGTA
This sequence comes from Pseudotsuga menziesii, assembly GCA_001517045.1. Classification (NCBI taxonomy): domain Eukaryota; kingdom Viridiplantae; phylum Streptophyta; class Pinopsida; order Pinales; family Pinaceae; genus Pseudotsuga; species Pseudotsuga menziesii. The sequence continues at coordinate 719,366 of LPNX010298400.1, forward strand.
CTTGTTCCAAAAAAGATGGCATGTGGAAGATGTGTGTTGATTTTCAAGATATGAAAAAAATAATGGTAAAGAATCGATATCTCTTCCTCGCATTGATGATATTTTGTATCAATTGAAAACTGTCGTTTATTTCACTAAGTTAGACTTGCGAAGCGGTTACCATTAGATCAAAATCCATGAAAATGATATTTGAAAAAATGATTTAAAAACTAAACAGGGTTTGTATGAATCGTTTATTTCACTAAGTTAGACTTGCGAAGCGGTTACCATTAGATCAAAATCCATGAAAATTATATTTGAAAAAATGATTTTAAAACTAAACAGGGTTTGTATGAATGGATGATTATTCCCTTTGGGATTTGTAATGCTCCCGATACCTTAATGCGGGATATGAATGATGTATTTAGGCCATTCATTGATGACTTTGTAATAATATACTTAGATGATATTTTGATATTCAGTCGAACTTGGGAAGATCATGTTAAGCATGTAAGACAAATCTTAGATGTCTTAGCAAGGGAGAAATTGTATTTATAGATGTACAAATGTGGGTTTGGAAAAACATATTTTGTTTATTTGGGTTACATTATTAGGGGTGGTGAACTGAGAATAGATCCCTCTAAAGTTGAGGTCATTTAGAATTGGCCCAATCCAAATAATGTAACTGGAGTTAGAAGATTCCTAGGAGTATCCCAATACTGGAGGAAGTTTATTGCTAACATCTCGTTTATTGTTTCTCCTTTACATGATTTGACAAGTATGAAATGAGTCTTTCAGTGGGGAGGAAACGAGCAGAAGGAATTCAACACTTTAAAATAAAAGATTAGCACAACACCAGTTATTGTGTTGCTATATCTACAACAACCATTCAAGATTGAAACTAATTATAGTGGTTATGCCATAGGGTAAATATTAATTTAACATCAGAAACCTATATGCTATCATTATGAAACATTCTCTAAAGCAATATATAACTATCCCACATATGATAAAGAGTTGTATGCATTAGTATAAAGCATGAAGAAGTGGAATCATTATTCAATGGGTAAAGAAACAATCATAATACTATTCATCAACCGTTACAATATCTACAATTACAAACTAAGCTACAAGAATCAAGGCACATGAGATGGATTTTCTAGAACAATTCACTTCGTCATCAAATATATAAAGGGAATTCAGAACAAATTTCCATAGATGTTATCAAGACCTCTAACAAATGCATCTATTATTTTGTAAAATTTTCCATTGGCTCATAAAAGTTACATTAAACAATATGCTAAGGATGAAGACTTCAAAGATGTGTATGATTATTTCATGCATGGTACACAAATTGAAGAATTGAACTATCATATTCATGATAAGTTATTGTATCATCTTGGAAAAAATTGTATTCCACAAAGATAAATATTTAATGTAATCAAAGAAGCTTATACTTCTCTTATATCTGGTCACTTTGGTGTAGGTAAGATTAATCCAGGTCATGCCCAGGTGCACTCTAGGGACAATAGTTCGACTGAAGAAGATGAGAACTGTTATGGTTGAAGCATAAAAACAATAGATAAAGTAGGAAATACACTATATAGAAAGAAAGTATGCGCACAAACAATATGCAAGAATTCGAACCAATTTCTATTATAACTTCTTCTCCATGAAGGTTGTTTGATGTATACTACAATAGTGTACATGTTTATATAGAATGCTGAGATGCTTGGGTGACAACCCGTTACGTTCAGTTACACAAGAATTTATAATGGTTTGGAAGTTCAACCATCACAGACGGTTGGAAGACAGAGGGACATTTTGTTGATGTTCGACAATCATCAGTGTCGACAATTCATGTTGAGATGGTGTATGTGTAAGTTTTAAACTTGTGCAGAGAAGCAAAGCATACAGATTCTTTTAAGAAAAATAGAGATCACAACACACCATTCACACATAAGCATAGATATTTACCCTAGAAACCCTTACCGGGAAAACCAGAAAACCTTGGAGCCACACCTCCTATTTTCTCTTCATTACATTATGAAATCCTTACAATACAAAATATAGGTGTTCCACAACATCCAAATACCCTAATACGTTAACCTGGATTAGAAAAATCCTCCAATCCCTTAACCAGGATTAAGTTACATATTTTTAGACAAATTCTAAAAATAGCCACAAATAGCTATAAATAGCCATAAAATCTATAAATAGCTAAGCTACCTTTGGGATTGCTGAGCTGCAGTGCTGACATGCGCACCTCCCCTCCATATGCACATACAAAGAATATAACATATACCCAACAGTATGTTGAGCATGAAACCTATCGAAGTCTATCATTTCGAGGTTTGGACTTGTCGAAGCCGATACTGAACCTGCTGAATTAGTTGAAGTCGATTATGTCGAATTAATTGAAGTGCTAGACTTTGTCAAAGTTTGACAACATGCCAACTGCTGAGTGGTTCATTCCTCCTTCCTTAAGAAACAATGGTATCCATTGTGTGCTCGTTCAGGTGAGAAAACTTGTTTGTTTTTTCAGTAACAGAGTACCATTTTCCTTGTGCGGGGAGGTGTCCTTCTTTAGCCACTTGAAACAAGGGAATGGAGTTCGTCCTTGTATGGTGCATATGGTGTCCTACAATGGTGTCACAAAGAATAGTTCTCTTAACATTTGGATGGATGTCTGTTGGTTCTGTTGTCTACAAGTTGTTATGTTCCAACAATGGTGCATGGTATGGTCGAAGTAAATCTACATTGAATACTGGATGTAGCCTCTAAGGGATGCAGGAATATCGAGCTAAAAATCATTTTCTCTAATCTATTTAAGGATACTGTATGGACCATATCACAAAGGTTTCAACTTTCTGTATGGGCCAGTGAAGCACTCCTTGATTATATATAATCATAAATGATCCCCAATTTGGAATGAATGAGGAATACGATGCTTATCGTGTCAAGCCTTAGCATTTGCATTAGCTCGCTGCAACATTTCTATGCTTGCTTTTCTATTTTGTAGATTTTAACTATGAAATTTAATGCTTTCTCAACTTCTCGTCTTTCAAACTCATTGTCATTCGACTGTGTCAAGGAACTGATCAAGTCGATAGGTGCTGAAGGTTGAAATACAAAATAGATCTCAAATGGAATCTTTCCTATAGAAATGTGTTGAGCATGATTTTAACTATGTTATATGTATGGGAGGTTCTCATCCCATGTTCAACGATGCTTGTGGTTGTAAATTTGAAGCAATTGTACTACCAAGTGATTTACAACTTCTGTATGTTCGTCTGTACGAGGATGGAAGGCTGTCGACAAAGAAAGTCTCATGTCGAACTGTTACCAGAGAGTTTTCCAAAAGGTGTTGATAAATATGGAATCTATATTAGAGATAATGGTTGTTGGAAGGCCATAATGTTTCCAAATATGTTCGAAGAAGAGCTGAGTAGTTTGTTGTGTTGTCGTAGTCTTCTTGGATGCAAGAAAATAACCATCTTGGAAAATCTGTCGATTACTACTAAGATCATGTCATGGTGATGTTTGGTAGTAGGACATCCCGTCAAGTAGTCCTAAGAAACAAATTCCCATGGTCGACTAGGAACTGATAGGGGTGTGTACAATACTTGTCGTCGATTCGACGGTTTAGCAATGGCACAAACCACACATGATCGAATGTACTTATTGACATCATATTTAAGTGAAGGCCAATAAAAATTATCTTGGAGGATAAAACGTGTTTTTGCAACTCCAAAATGTCCTGTATTTTTGTTGTAGTGTGCGTCCCAAATGAGCTTTTGTCTGTGCTCACCGGTCGGTACACAAAGCTGTCCAAGATTGTATAACAAGGTGTCCTTTAAGAAATACACGGTAGTAGACAATGTGTCAGCCTGAAGATGTTGATAAATTATAGAGAAATCATAGTCTAATGAATACAATTGTGGCCAAGTAGTGGTGTCATAACCCTGCATACTCATCATCGTAGACACTAGAGTAATGGGTGGTTGACTGAGACAATCAACTGTGGCATTGTCTTTACCTTTCCAATATTTAATTACCAACTAAAATTGTTGCATGGAAATAATCCACTTGATTTGTCGAGTTGTATGTAGTTTCGACTGGGTTGGAGCGAACTGTAAAGGATTATGATCAGTAAGAATCATTTGTTTCTGATTTGTCGAGTTGTATGTAGTTTTGACTGGGTTGGAGCGAACTGTAAAGGATTATGATCAGTAAGAATCATTTGTTTCCTTGCTTAGAATGTAGTATCTCGATTGCTTAAGAGCTTGTACAATGGCATACAATTCTTTTTCATACGTCAAATACCTTCTAACAGTGTCGTTGAAGGTTTTGGAATGAAATGTGACTGGGTGACCTGAGTGAGTGATCACTACACTGATGGAATAGTCTGATGCATCTGTCTCAATCTCAAAGGGTTGATGCAAATTAGGTAACACAAGTACTGGTGCAGTACAAAGCTTGTTTTTTAGTTGTTCAAAAGCTTGTTGTTGTGTCGGTGTCCATTTGAAGACAATTTTCCCATTTCCTTTAGTCAGTTGATTCAAAGGCCATGCGATGTGGCTGAAGCCAAGTATGAACTGTCGATAAAAACTCGCCAAACTAAGAAAACTTCTTACTTCATGAACAATTTGAGGAATGGGACAATATTTGAGGATCTGTACTTTTTTGGGTCGACATGAATTCCTGTAGAGTCAATTACATACCCAAAATATTTGATGTTGGTCATTGCAAATGAGCATTTTTCCATGTTCATATATAGTCGATGTTGTTGGAGAGTGTCAAACACTTGTTGAATCTATTTGACATGTTCTTCCCATGATCGACTGAAAATCAAGATATCATCGAGATAGACAATGACACACTTGCCGATGAAAGGTCATAGCAGATCATCCATATATCTCATGAAGATTCTTGGTGCATTGGTTAAGCCGAAAGGAATGACTAACTATTGAAACAATCCTTCCTTGGTATTGAAAGTTGTTTTCCATAACTTAGTGGAATCGATCAGAATTTGATGATATCCTGACTTAAGGTCAATCTTTGTAAAGAAATTAGCACCTTTCATACTATCGACGAGTTCACCTGTTCATGGAAGAGGATACATGTTCTTTACTGAAATCTTGTTGAGAGCCCGATAGTCGATGCACATGTGCCAAGTCCCGTATTTCTTTGGAACAGGGACGACTAGACTTCCACAAGGAGAGGAGTTGGGGCGGATGTGACCTTTGTTGATCAAATCATGTATTTTCCTGTGAATCTTTTCTTTCTCGAGAATGGATCTTTTGTAAACAGATGTGATAGGTAATGAAGAACTAGGAACAAGTTCAATGGAATGTTTTACCTGATAATGCAGAGGTAATCTGTCTGGTTCTTTGAATATGTTATGATATTCATCAAGAATATGGTCGATATGTTGTTGTTGTTGGGATATGCATTGGTTGGTGAGTCGAATCATTGATGAAATCTTCCTAGAATTCTGAGGCTTTATCATAATCAATGCAAACTTCTAAGCATGGTTGATAAGTTTCTTTGTTTGTTTGGCAATATTATAGCAACCGTAGGCGTGGGTTGTTGCTCAAGTATGTCATACCATTGATTCTAAATTTTGACAATCACCTTCTGTGGTCGTGATTGATATGTATAGTGTCGATCCCATAGGTAAGGTTTTCTGAATAGGGCGTTGGCTACGAAAAGCAGTGCCACATCACACAATACTTCATCTTCAAAATACTTGATAAAGTAGGCGAGTCTGCATTGACGAGTGATCCTTAGTTTCTATCCATCCTTGATCCAATCGATATTGTAAGGCTGAGTATATGGAGTGGTGATAAGACCTAATGTCTTCACAAGGCATTCAGAAATGAAGGTCTTTTGGCTATCATTATCCATAATCGGATTTAATGGAATTTTTTGAACCCATATCTTTGTATGGAACAAATGTTCTCATTCCTCCTCATCGACGATAGTTGAGGCTGCCAAAGTGGCTGATGTCGAATCCAAGAGGGTCGATGCTTCATGGTCGCATTCTACCAGCGGCTTTGTCATATAAGTCGTAGGTCAAGAATTTTTCCAAAAAAATCTTTCGAGCTTTACATTTTGACGTATCATGCCAGGTTGATTTGTAAAAATCACACCATTTCCTGGTAGGATCTTGTTTGGTACGATCCTTCTTGTCTTTCTGAAATTTATTCTTATGGTAATCAGGCTTTGGCGAGGTCGTCTAAGAAGGGTGCTTTGACTTGTCGAATTTAGACGACCACTTCTTGTAGAATGTTCGACCTATCGTCTTTTTCAAGAAATGTGCTTTTGATTTTTTCTTAGATTCAAGCTTGATGGCGTAATGAAATGCATCTGGAAGTATATTGACAGTCAAGAACTCCATCTCTTGCTGAATGTACAAGGATAATCTGTTGACATACTTTTGGAAAAGCAATTTCTCTTCTTATTAGACGCCAAGTGTAGCCATGAGTCGATATAATTTGTTTATGTAACTTTGCACAGACTTGTCTTTCCATTGCCTTAGCTATTTCCACTTCTTATAATGTTGTTAAAGATACTTGGTTAGGTAGAACTCCTTTCATATGTATTCAAAAAAATTTACCCATGTGTATATGGGGTCTCCTTATTTTTCCATCTTTGTCGATAAATTTCCCCACCAACAATGTACAGAGGTTGACATCTTTAAGGACACAATGGTGATCTTTTCCGCTTCAGAGAGTTGATTAACAGAGTATTAATATTCCAATCGTTGAACCTAATTTTCGATAGATTCCACGTCAATCTTTCCTTCAAGATTCGGTATGTCCAAATTCATTTGCACTTTGAAGGGGTTTATTTTATCGGAGTGGGGTCTCGTCGAGGATTCTCCGTATGTCAAAGCGAATCTCATGAGAATATTGCTGAGCTGGGCTAACATTTCAGTTGACTGACAAGCCAAAGCTTTTTATATGAGTTTCTATGTCTCCTAAGTTGCATGGCTATTGTTTGATTCTTCAACCATATTTTCTGAAGTCGAAGATAACGTCTCCTTGTGTTGCTGAGTTTGGAAGCGTGTTTGAACATGCATAAGTTAAATAACTTCGATGGAAGTTCTTATGTAACTTAAGCTCCAAATAACCTCTAATACCAATGATCCAGGTCATACCCAGGTGCACGTTGGGGACAATAGTTCGACTTAAGAATTTGAGCACTGTTATGGAGAAAGCATAAAAAGAATAGATAAAGCAAGAAATACACTATATGGAAAGAAAGTATGTGCACAGACAATATGAAAGAATTCAAACCAATTTCTATTATTACTTCTTCTCCATGAAGGTTGTTTTGTGCATACTACAATAGTGTACATGTTTATATAGAATGTTGAGACTCTTGGGTGAATACCCGTTACATTCAGTTACATAAGAAGTTATAACAGTTCGAAAGTTAAACCATCGCAGATAATTGGAATACATAGAGACATTTTGTTGATGTTCGAAAGATGTTGGTGTCGACAATGCATGTCGAGATGTTGTATGTCAAGTACGAAACTTGTTGAGGTTGTCGAAGTTGATTGTGTTGAGGTTTGGAATTATCAAAGCCAATATTGAACCTGCTAAAGTGGTTGAAGTCGTTTATGTCGAAGTAGTCGAAGTGTTATACTTTATCGAATTTAGACAACATGCCAACTACCAAGTGGATCAAAGATAGTAGCTTAGCTTCATAGGTATTGTTACTAGGCTTCGATGAATGAAACTATATACAAACATGTAAAGGAATGTGTAATGTGTGTTATTAGTAAGCCAAGTAACATAAAACCAGGATTGTACACTCCACTCCCTGTACCTTCTCATCCATGGGAAAGTGTGTCTATGGATTTTGTGTGTTAAATTTTCATATGCTTAGCTAAGACATCAGTATATCATTTTAGTTTTCATAATAAAAGCATATAAAACATGATCACTGAAAGAAACAGTATCACAAGAACAACACAGATTTATCCTGGGAAAACCCTAAAGGGAAAAACCCAGCAAATTTTTTTTCAATATAGATGTCCCAAAAGGGAAAAAGGTAAAACCAACAAGGAGATCAAAAACCTGATTCTCCTCCTTCTCCAACAACTTCTCTCCTCCATAAGTGCGCTATTCCAAGTGAGTGT
>LPNX010298400.1:745486-768152 GCA_001517045.1 Pseudotsuga menziesii
ATGTGGCCTCATGCCCTTTTTTTCAATTGCTACTGAGAAGCAGCCTCTGTTTTCATGTTTACCTTCTCGGGACTTGGTCCTAGCAGTTGACCAGGTGAGTCATCCTATACAGACTATGGAGCCTGGTCTCCACTCTGTTGATCTGTTTGCCAAATTTTAGACATGTTTCCTATCTCGGATGATCTCCTTCCTTCGGATGAAGTCTTTCTAGAGTCTTTGATACAGTCTGATATTCTATTGGATGTTAGTTCAGTTGTGACTAAGTCTAACACTGATTTTCCTAGTAAGCCTGACATTTCTTCTTATGTTGGTCTTATTGAGTCTTTTGACTCTCCCTTCAAACAGCAACTCAGTGATCCTAATGAGTTTGATTTTTCATATGAATTTTTCAAATCTCATGATATTGAGTTTGTTCCTGTAGTCTCTATCTCTCTTATTGATTTTTTCTCTCCTTCTGAGGTTAATCTTACTGATTATAAACCCTCGAGCCTTGGTGCTATAGAATCTTCTTCAATTGATTCTACCTTGACTTTACCTTTTATAGAATATATCAAAGTCACATGTGTTTCTGCCAACATGACCCACATCAGATCTTTTCTTCTGAATATGATCATGATGTTGTTGTTTCTTGGAGACAGGATTCTTAGTTAGATTCACAACTATTTATTGGCCTTGTCTTGTTGTTCAAGTTGTAACTGCATTTGCATGTGCCATGCTCGTGCTTATGATCCTGATGCTGGCTTCCACGCTTTTAGCTCGTTGTATAAGACCTCATCTTTTTTCTCATCATCACTAAACCTTGTATTTTTTTTCCTTTGCAACTTGACACCTTTTACCTTGAAGAGACATTCCCTGAGTGTCCTTATCTTGCTCTCTTTCCTTGCATTATGCATAGGTTTGTTCCTTGCGCTTGGAACTAGTTTTTCCTGCCTATGACACTTGTTTCCTCGCATTTAGAGCATTCTTTCTACTCTACTTCTAGCTCGTTAAAAACAGTAAGGAGGCCGCGAGTTGAATTTTATGGACTCATTAAAAATTCACAGGAAAGATATTGAGTTTCTTTAGGCCCAGGTCTGACTCCTCAAAATAGACTTGACTGCCGAGTAAACTTGTTTGTTCATGCTCGTTAATAATATGTGAATGGGAATCAACATTGGTGGTAGGTTATCTCTTTCTCGGACCATGTGGAATAATACGAGAAATGAACACTCTCTTTTCTACGGAATCGAGAAGAGTATTCTTAGGCATAGGTTTATCACTTTTCTAGACCTGAGGGACTAAACTTACAGAAAAGGAACCCCCGGTGTGAGCTTAGTTTTCTCTTTTTCATGCTCTGGACCTAAACATGAAAAATATTTCGAGTGTACGTTATGTCTTTTTCATGCTCGCTAAACCCTAAGGAACAAAGCATCGATTTTATTGTTGTAAGCCCCATTTCTCGTAATCAAATGGATATTTCTGAGTGATCTTGCCTTCCTTCACAATCGTTAAACTCAGGATATATGCTTCTTTTGAAGGAGCGTTGGGTAGTTGGTAATTTAACCTTTTCTGACCTTCCTGACTAAATACGAAAAAGGTGCACCTTACTTCTTTGGAAGCTAAGAGGGTTATTCTTTGGTATGTTTTATACTTTTTCGGCCTCAAGAGACTAAATTGTATGAAAAAGCACCCCCCTGGAGTCTTCTTTGGAGTTTTCAGAATCTCTAAACTATGAAAACACCGTCGAGCATGTACTAGTTCGGGCTTGTAAAATCCACGAATCACTGCTTTATCAAGCATTCTTCTATCTTTTCTTCAAGCTTGCGAAAAATGAAGATGGTCCTGAGTTTGCTTTCTTGGACTCATTAAACCTTTACAAGAAAGAGGGGAAGGGAAGTCCATTCACATATTTTTTACATCATGGCAGCAAGTCTTGTTTCCTTGAACAAAGCACCAGTTTTGAGTCTATCAATAGTTGGGTCCTAGTTTTTTGACCTTATCCCGACTTAGAGTTTCTTACTCCTCCAGTTGGTTTCTTTTCCAATTATATGGGGAATCTATCAATGTCTCTTACATTGCATATTTGTGTTGTTGGTCCCTTTTGTGTCAAAAGATGCCTAAGTCACTTTTGTGTCGTGCTCACTATTCAAGGATTAAACCTTTGTTGGCCATTCTACAGTTGCTTTGACCTTTTGTGTCAGCCATTCCCTGGTATTAGTTCATTACATCATGTCTTCGGCGGTCCTTGTTGTGAAATTCTATACCAATTCCAGATCTAATTAGTCTTTGACTTACCTCATGTTGGATGATGAAGGATGCCTTAATGCCTTCCTTCCAACGGATCTCTTCCTATCGACTACAACACATCTTGCTCTGGGAATGAGATTTAGAGTTTTTTTACAGTACCTTGGGGATTGTTGTCATCAGTGGTAAATTCCCTCGCTATTGGGTACTGGGAATAACTTAATGTCTCCTACTCGATGGATTCTTCAAGTGTTTGACTTCAAGTCCTTGTATTCACACTTGTTAGAATGTATTAGGTACCTTAGGGACCATTTTCATTAATGGTGGTTTCCCTCGCATTTGTTAACGGTTTTCATTATTGACTGGTAATCAAACGGTTTCCTCCATGTTCAACTTCAGCTCCTTTATTCGCATGGTTAGGATTCGTACCTTTTTTGGGCGGTTTGAATTGAAGACCTTGGGATGACAATAGCATCATCATTTTGCTATTGCCCAAGTTGCACAAGACCTTGTTACATTTTATATGACATCTTGCTGAGACATAGATCCACCTTGTATTATTGTGGCTATGATCGATTGTTGAGAACGGATCCACCTTGTTCATTTGTGCCCATGACTCCTTTAGATTTGATATGGCGCCTTTTTGCATATTGAGTGACCATGATAGTTTCATCAATTATACATATGTTGGATCCTCCTGTATCTTTATGGCGATGATTTGTATATAGACTTGTATCTCCCAAAGATCAGTTTTGTCTGACATTTATCTCTCTTTCAGGTACCTTTGTTCGAGCCTTTTGAGCTTGGATTCTCTGCTCTCTCCATACTCACTTGTTTCCTTTATAATGTATTTTGGCTATCGTATTCCCCTCTAACCTCATACATTAGGGGGTCTCTGTTATAGCTCAAAATGACACATCTCTACCTGTGACCACTTTCCCATGATTTCATCGCATGTCGACACTTCCATGACGACTCTTCATAAAAGTCATTGAAAGTCACTAAAAAAACACCTAACTTGGAGGACCCATATCTGGAGTTCTGTAATTTCATTTGACCTCATCTCTTCCACCGTTGGAAAGGTATTTGTGTTAGCTAAAACTTTCCAGAAGGCACCAAAGTTTGAAAATGCCCAGAAATACCCTAAAAATGAGCTTTTGATGTGTACGCGACTTTCCTTAAGGAAACCCCCACGCGTACGCGATTGTCTATATGTAATACCCGCGTACGCCTCCAAAAAATGTCAAAAAAATATGTATTTTGAAATTTGGGTAGTTTGGGTAGTTATGCAACTGACTTCTTTAGTTGTAACTACTTTTTCTTCGACCCTAACTCTTCGTAAAGCATATAAATAGAGGTAGGGAGGTCCATGAGAGGAGACTTGAATCTTTGCATCATTATGTTGGAGGAATTGGGACTCTCTTTGCCCACACCTTTGCCCTAGAAGAATTATCCTTGTGTTGCAGAGCTTGGAGGCTGAGTTCCTTGGAGAAGAGAAGCAACAAAACCAGATCAAGGTTTCGTGAAGTGCCAAACTTGGAGAGAAAGTATATTTGTGCTTGTTTTCAAGATTAATAAAGATGTGATGTCCTTCTTCTTCCCAAATCATTGTTCAATGTGTGATTGAATCTTTGTTTATGATAAGATTTTGATGTTAATCAGATTATTATTTCATGTTTATTTGATTACCATTTCTTTATATGTGGTCATATTGGTTTGAGGAAGGTATAATTCGTTTTGTAGGTCTCTTGGAGTAAGAGGAGCAAGAGGAGCAAGAAGAGGATTGAAGGACTGCTTGGATCAACCTTCGTTTGGCTAAGGTATGAACAATTCTAATCTCTGAATATTGTTTATATATACTTTCAGAACCATTTGCATCCACCTTTCAACCCCAGTACGTTGATGGCCTCTTAAACCCTAGCCATATGATACTTTCCTTTACAACAGAACTGACGACTCCACTAGGGAGAGCCTTGTTTGTTTGGGGTTTCTCTGTCTTTCTTTCAGTATTTTGCATTGGTTTTAGGTCCTTCTTTCCACTTAGGAACAACTTCTTATTCTGATAGTACACTTCCCCTGCCTTCCTACGATAGTTTTTGACCTTTTTGGGGATTTTTTTCACCCATACGCGAGTTGCATATTGAACAGTCACGTGTCTGGTTTGGTACACACGACTTTCTATACTGTCAACCCACGTACGATACGTGACTTGTTAGTAATACAAACCACATGTTATTGTACACATGACTTGTTGTACTGTCAACCCATGTATGACACACAACCTGTCAGTAGTACAATCCGCGTGTGCCCCTAAAACAGTGTTTTTCTGCATTTTTGTGGTTTTTTCTACTGTTGTGGGCTGTTTGGTAGGTCTTTTGGTGTCCTCTAGAGGTGACTGACTACAAGGAGTTAGTGTCATCCATTTTGGTTGTTCTTTATCTATGTGGTAAGCCTTTTTATAGCATTAAGGTTTCTCTTTGCTCATTCCCCCTACCCCCTTTGCTTTGTTTGTCTTTTGGGTTATGTTTCTGGTGAGCCTCTGTTAGTGATCTTTGTCTGAGTTCAAAATATTGTTGGTGTTTGTTTCCTTCTTCTTTTGGTGGTTAACTTCACCATGCCAAAGTAGTTGACTTGTTTCTTATGCAAGCCTTCCTTCCAAGTAGGGTTTATACTGACTTTAGTTCATTATAGAGTTTGTTTGGTGGTTGTATATCAGAGTTCCTTTTGCTTTGTTCTTATTATCTGCATACTTTTGTTTGTAGGTAGTTTTTCTTTTGCATTTATAAAAGAAAATGAAAAAAACACATGTTTGCTTTATATGCATGTAGATTAGGTTTTTAGTCTAGATTGCATGGCATATCATTGTTTTTGAAAAAAATAAAAAGAATTTGATCTTTTGTGGCTTTCAAGTTTCTATTTGAAAAAGGAAAGATAATAAATTTTTTCTTTTTGCATTTCATTTCTCTTTGCTTAGTCATTTTGTTTCAACTTTGAGTCAAAACACCACATAAGTTTCATGCCATTTACCCTCTGACTAAAAACAACCCTTAAAATAAATGATATAATTTAAAAATTATTATTAAGTTTTATTTTATAGGGTCATACACCAACTAGCTCAGGCTAGACTTGTGGGATGGGGAGTTTAAACTCCCCACAAGTGTTTAAATTCAGACATAGTTGGCCAATCACTAGGTAAATCCTCTTCTATGTTGATTGTATCTGGGAAGCTCCTCTCAAACGGGAGTTAAGCACAAGGTCGTGTGGAGGCTTCGACTGAGGAGATAACCCTTCGATTCCTTGTCAAAGCATAGACCAAGGTTTTTACGCATCTAAGGATTCTGTCTTAGACAGGGTTTCGGGCTTTGCTACCCTGCCCATGTGTACGAACCAGGCTTGCGATTGTCCCCCCAGACTGTCAATATAGTTAAGGTAGCCTTTAGTCTCTTTGACATCTAGGTTTCATACACAGGTACACCGGAAGGCTATTTCTGGTTGACCTTGGATGGGCTTGGAAGGTAACCTCGGTAGAAGGTGTGGGAGGGCGGTGGGTGATTCCTCCACTTGTGCCTAAGAACATCTACAGGGACGCCAAGTAACTGTCTATCAAATTTCTTCTGGAAAGCATATCTTATACCTGTTTGTCTGTTTGGCTTTAGGAATTGTTTAGTGAGTGCTGTGTGGTTTGTCAGTAGTTAGTGTGCCTTTAGGTGTGTGCTTTGTAATTTTGGTTGCCTTTCAACCTCAGACTTTGTCTCCTAGTTTGAAAATATGGCTAACACCCCTTTGAACACCAACCAAGAGATGGAAATTTTACCATCTTTTTATTTTTTGAAAAGAAGAAATGACGGAAGTGTGATTGCATTTAGGGATACATTTCTCAAAATTTATCATGAAATTCCTAAAAATACAAGGCCTTTAGAAGTGGATTCCATGGGAGTTTTTAATAGAGCCCATGATTTTTCATTCTTAGTGCTTCTTGAAGAAAATAAGTCCCTATATTTTAACTCCATGATTGATGGTTCCTTAGAGCTAGAAGATGACATGAAAACTTCATAATTGTTGGTTTCCCCATATCACTCTCCCAATAAAAATAAAGAATCCATAGAATATAGAAGGGAAACATGTGGGGTTCCAAGCAAGTTTCAAAATCAGCTATCAAATTAATTTTTAGTGTCCATTGAGCATATGGAGTAGCACTAGTCTCAAAATTATAGGCCATTAGATCTAGTTGGAGTGGGGTTGTAAATAAATTTTGAAGAGAATATATAAGAAGATACAAATAATGAAAATGAGAATGGGTAACCTTCAGGTTATGAAGTGAATGATTCACTTTAACAACCCCTTTCTCCATAAAAATGCATTGTTATAGATGAATGTTTAGAAAATTCCAATGTTTCTTTAGAGGATGGGAACCATGAAGATGATATTTTTAAATGTGTGGATTTTAAAGGCCACAAGATTCGTAACGAACCTTTAAATATTTGGAATAATATCATATTTAATGAGAGGAATTTCCATCTTCCATTGGATTATATCATCAACTTGAAAGAGGAAGCTCCAAAAAATAAAAAGTCACAATACAAAGAATTCAAGAGGGATCAATAACTTGGTGAACCCATTCCATACTTGGTCAATGATATGGTGAATAAAAATCAATTTTAAACTTCATTGGAACATGATTTTGACATAGGAAAAGATGAAAATAAATCATCTATGGAAAGCTTTAAGGAATTTCTAACTATGTGTATACCCAAGGATAAGGGAAAGTGATATTTTCCATGGAAATTTGTATTTTTTGGGTAGCAATGACAAAGAGGGAATGGAGTGTTTGTTTGATAATGATGGCTGAGAAAACATGACAATTTGGGATTTTCCAGAGCACATGGATTTCAAACTTCAAGATAAACATGATCAAGAAGATGGAAAATATGGAAAAGTTGATGGTATGGCTTGGAAGACCATGAAATATGTAGTTTTGGTACTTAACAATGAATATGATGTGTTTTCTACACTTACATCCAAGCCTACAAAGATCGAATAATAAATTTGTCGCGAAGAATATCCAACTACAACATTGATGAAGGAGACTTTTCACAAGGCACATTTTTCAACCATTAGAGATTTATTACCCCACCCTTTTATTTATCGAACCCCAAAGTCATCCACTATTGCATTACTGATATTCATGCATGTGTTTCATAGCCTTTCCAAATTGCATACATGGTTGCACACGAAGTGCCATGTCACCTAGTGGGCCGACAAGTTAGTTAGATTAGGTAGGTAGGTTTCTAGTTTTCCTAGTTGAGCTTAGTATTTCATTTTCAACATTCCCAGTTCTTTATTTTATTTTCATCTACTATCCTAAAAGAAGGGTTTTGAGAGGAAGCCAATTTGTGATTCCATGCCCAATTTTGACCTAATAGATAAAGCACTAGTATGCTCACCCTAGATATTTTGTTGGATTCTTAACATCTCACAAAGAGGAGCCATTCCACATAAGGAGCTGATGTTGCCGCTTAAAAAGGCTCACTACCTAAAAGCTAGTTCTGCGGGCAGGGTTCACACCAATCCAAAATTTACAAATCATATGAATGACCATTTGAATGCAAAGAATGGATTAATCCATTTATGGATCTCATATCATCAAGGAGGTGTCACAGTTTAGTTCCAACAATCAAAAGTAGGAAAAATGGTTTTGGCTTGTAGGTCCCACCTTGGGTGAAATTGAGTTTTTAGGTCAAAAGAGTGACTCAATTACATTGAGTAGCTAAGAAAGGGTTTCTGAGGTCACTTATCATGTTGGAGCTGACATAATCAAATTCCGAGTTGTTGAAGTATGAGAATGCAATGGGGCATGCTTTAGGAAAAATTGGACATACAAACACAATGGCTCTTCTGAAGGAATGGAATGGTTCAAACATGTTTATTAGGGTCACTAAACAACATAGAGCTAATATAATTCAATTCCAACTACCATAAGTACAATATCTAGCATTAAAAATTTCATGCAAAGTGTGTAGTTGTCCTTTTTTATTTAAAAAAGTATACCAAGCAAGCATTAAAAAGTGTCATGCAACAAATTGTTGGAAATCCCTTTGTGTCTACTTTTCATTACCTCTGACGCATATCATTTTGACTCTGTATGTAGGAGATACATCATTATTACTCTAAAAAACAAAAGGGACACAATTTTTATGGTTTTGTTGAGGTTTTTCATACAAAATTATGATGGATAGTTCTCCTACTTTGGTCCATCATTCGATGCTAAATTTTAGGAGGTTGTTGATGAGGCTAGGGGATACATGCCACATAGTTCTTGGACCCATGTGACGCACAAAATTGGCAAATTTGTTTATGAACATAGGACATATTTGGGTACTTAGCAACCTTGTCTCTACTACCCTAAATCCAAAAGTAAAATGACCTTTTGTAATTCAAGGACTAAGGATCATCGATATCAAATTTTAGGAGGCAAAATGCATCACAGTGAAAGAAATTTGCAGATGAATTCTTTGAGAAGGAACCTTATGCTGATTTTTAACTACAAAAATCGATCAAACCACCTAGGGAATATGTCAACATGCACAAGGCTAAGGCGTGGCCAGATTTTTATCCTCTAACATGGAATATTACAATCGCTAAAGGAAGTATACAACCATATCCTTCTTCTTCACAAAGCTACACAATGCATAAAAACATTGATTTTGATTTCCATAGGCAAAATTTTATTGGGGAGAGGGTCCCACTAACATGTTCTCGACATTCTGAATGCATGGTGACAGGTTAAACTACCCCAAAGATGTTAAATCTCTCTCCATTGTTGGATTAATCCCATGAATCATAATTGTTTGTGCATGCTAGAGGGTGGATGGCCACAGATGGTCAACATTTAGCTTCTGAAATTAAATCCCATCAATCGTAGAGTGGTAAAATTTAGGAGTGAGTGTGGATGGGTCATCCCACAAATGGCGAATGGGCCCTCTACTTGTAATGAATCTACTGTATTGGGCTCATATAATGGTATGTTAGTAATCTATGGTCCTAGGATCATATAATGGTCTATCGACTGTTGTGATAGACCTCATGTGAATGGTGGATTGGGAATCATACATGCATGATTACTGACCGATATGAGGGGGCACTGTCTTCACATGCACATTCCAAAGGTTTCCCCTAACCACATGCAAATAAAACATTACAAATCCCACATGCCATGTTAATAAAATGAAAGGAAGGCATAAGTGTTAAGTAAGTGTTAAGGGTGATTTAATGAAATTTTTTTGTTATATGCCCTTCATGCAGGGGTTAAATTTGATGGGAACCCCTATCCATCAATGAATTTTTTTTTACGATTTTGTTTCTAAAATTTCCCTTCCTAAAACAAGTTTAATAATTTTTCTTACACTTCTATTGAAATTTATTCCTAAGCAAAAATGAATGATTAATCAACAAAATTTCTAATTTTGAAATTTGTTTTGTGATTTCGATTTTAATTATCTGTTGTTGGTGCTTTCATTTGGGCACTGAATCAAGAAGCTGGTTCAACCTATTGGTATCTTTTTCAACTCTCTAAATAGTACTCAAAATGCACATAACTATCTGATCATCAAGAACAACCTAGTCCATGTGGGAAGCACCCAAGAAATGTACTGCTATAGAAACTCTTAAGGTTACTATTATAAGATAGTGAGTGTATGTAACTATACATATCTTTTAGAATCTGAAGACAATATTTGTGGAAAGAGAATATAATCTTGCAAGATATGGCCTTTTTGGCAACAAAACCTAATATTGAAAGAGATGGCCTTTTTGCAAACATAACCTAATGTTGCAAGAGATGGTTGTTTACTTCCAAGTCATGGCAAGCCATGTAAATTAATTCCGTGGTCTTCTATTGTTTTATTCATCTATAAATGGTAATTTAATATCACATATTATAAACAAGTAATAGTTGTATTTTTCAACATTAAGTTACATTTCATCAATCATATATATTTTGACATCATGTTATTTCGGTGATAAATATTTGAGGGAGAAACTTTAGGCAATATCGACTCTTAAAAAAAATTATGCTTTTGGGTAAGGAATTGGTGGAAAATAATGAAATGGTATATAGATTTAACTTCCATTCACCTTTACCATCAGTTAAGAAGGTTATGATGGTGAAAATACAAACGCATGGTAGAGTTCAAAATGCATATGAGATAGATTTATCTTTCCCGTATCTAGAATGCAATTTTTGAACATCTACAATTTAGAGTTTCAGGATTTGGAAGTTGGATTTATTTTAATTTGTATTTGATACAATATTGTTGCATTTCATCTATGATAGTTTCTCCTTTCTCAAATATTTGGAAGCATATGCAACTATAGATGTTTACTTGCTCTATTGACAATAAATGTATGATAAATAATATGTAGGCCTTTTCTCCATTTATTATGAAAATAATTTCCATTTAAGAACATGTTTGTGACAGGAACCATGGAAACGTTTGTGCACAAATACTCCAACAAAACAACCAATAATATATTAGGGCAAGGTATTTTCTTTGGTGGTAGCTACAAAGTGTAAATCAACATTGTACACATATGTATTGATGTAAACCATTGACAAAGGGTACTATGAGGATATCCTTCTTTCATGATTGCAACGTATGTATTGATGTAAACCCTTGACAAAGCCTACTATGATGATATCATTATTTCATGATTGCAATGGAATACAATTAGATGACACTGATGAAACTAATGCCATGTTTTTATTTATGCATGGATGAAAGCCGATATTAAATAATTTGATCATCCATAGTCCCAACACTTGTGGCAAACCATGATGAGGTACTAACTTTTGGTATTGACTATGGAGAATAAAAAAAAATCCATGAACCCCTGTAATTCCCCATTAGGGGTGTCCTCAGGGAATCAGGGTTGCAAGTAATTTCTCTTGGAAGTTTAGGATTCTTTGCTTTATTTTTTATTATTATGAAGTATACTTGTCATTGCTCTCCAGTGAGAAATCTTTAGCCTCTTTACAGATAAACTTTTTAAAATTTTCAATAAGTAGCTATTCAATTGCTTGATTATTCTCCTAATGATTGAACATGCATGATACATACAAAGATTATAGTGGAATGTATAGCCCAAGATGTTCACAATTAAATATACAATATTTAGATCTACATATGTACCAATTTTGTATTAAGGTGATATACAAATATGATGGCATATAGTTTATTTTAAGTTATACATTAGAATTATTTGTTTTTCAAAAATATCTTGATAGGTTCGTTTCCAAAACATTGTAACTTTAAAAAACTAGCTACAACATTGAATGAATAGGTTTTGAAGTGATCCTAATACAAGAAAAATTCCCATGTGATGATTTGCATTATTATTAACACCTTGCTACCTTAAATGTTTGAATGGATGAAGATTGAAAAATCCTAAGTTGATATTTGTTTATGCTTTATTTTAACTAGACAAATCAGTTGCATATTACTCTTATCTTTTTGCAAAAGTAAGTGCTTAAATTTTGTGAAAAATTACAGCCCATCACATACCAAAATTGGATTTGGGTTTTTCCATAACATAAATACAATATATTATTAAAGAGGAAATTACCCTGGGTAGGCTAATTTTGGTTGTTTTGTTGGAGTAATGGTATTACCTTGCCCTAATAATATACACCATCTATTATCAAGTTCTCTTTGATGTAGTCCTTTCCATTCAAGAGTGCAAACTTAATCCACATGGATAGCCTTGTCTAGCTCCAGTCTTCATTGTTTGAATTTAACAAATAAGAGTGCAAATTTAAAATGCACGACTAGCCTCATTTAGTTCTAATTGTTCCATATTGTAACTTAACTAATATGGGGTAAAAGTTAATCTACCTTACTAGTCCCATCTAGCTCATCATTTTCCTCAGTGGATCTTAATATATCCAAGGTTTTTTTTCACCCTTGAAGGATGCAAATTTCTCATTTGATCTTAACATATCAAAGATGCAAAGTTAATATCACTTATTACCCCATCCAACTATATTTGTTCGTTGTTGGATTTTAATCAATTAATATATCAAACTCCAATATTAATTAAGTTAATATAATTGATTAGTCCCATCCAACTCTATTTATTAGTTGTTGGATTTTAATCAATTAATCTATCCAACTCTGATATTAATGACATTGATGAGTGACAAAGTAATCTGTAATTATAAAGACTTTTATCATTTAAATAAGATGAACAAGATTAGTTCTTTTTACTAGTCATTAGTTAATATATTATAAAGGTTTATTATAATTAAACGATTTAGGGAAGTATCATGTTTGTAGTGAAAATTGTGGAGTCAAATTGTGTCAAAGTTCTTTTAGAATATTTTAGTGCACACTACTTAATATCATGATATTTAATTAAAATTTGATTGGTGGAAAAAACTAAAACCATGGATTAAATAAAAGACGTTAACAAATATAATAACATATAATTATTAAATATCAAGATGACCATTAACAATGTTTTGTCGTTGTTCACTTTTATGTCTCTAATGGGGAACATTTATAGTTGGTTGAGGTGGATTAGTTTCTATTTTGGAAACTTTGGTGAACCTAAGGTTTAAGTGCGTTTTTATTTAAATTTAAATGATGATTTGCTATTTTGTCAAGTTTTGATTGGCTAAGGAGGGTTGTTGTCACGCCTTGGGAGTCTCTCCTAGGCGTTGGCGACTATATGACGTGGGGAAGCATTAAGAATGCATTGAATAGGTTTCCAGGTGGTGATGTTTTATCCTCCTAGCCGATGGTTGTATATATCAGTGCTTTTGGTCTGCGTTGGAATTAATGTGGACATGTATAATGGAGATTTTGATTATCTTTGGGTTTTCATTCTTGCAATTACCACGTTGGCAATTATTGTAAATTATTTGGGTTATAATGCACATGATTAATTCATTTCTTAAATACTCATATGGAAACTAAGTCGACATACAATAGATTATTTCCTTGACAATGTACAAGTTTAATTATCGAATAAAAATTCCATATAAAACTATAACACTATCTCTATGATTCGCTTAATTTGCGTCGCTCAAAGAATTTCCTTGCATAAATATATTTACATGGAAATATTGCTTGTATAAATTTATATTAGTTTTTCGTTACAATGTGTTTTAGCATGAATGCCAAATAAAATATTTTAAAACGTAGGAAAAAATTAAAAATTATTTTATTATTGCAGATATGTAAATCAAAGATGATATTTATAGAAGGAAAAGAGATCTCATATTTAGTAGATAATTCCTTTAACTTTAATAAATAAATTTTCTAACAATACTTTATCTCAGTTACAAGATAATGTCAACCCTTTCTTCTAAATTATCACAATCGTTTATAATAAAAAAATTGAGATAAGGAAATTGAGGTGATTCAACTTCCTAAACTCTTCATCTTCATGTGACTGTTAAACAAAAACATAATATTATACCCTTAAGTTCCTTTCCATAATATTTCCATGCATTATATGTCTTATTTATACAAATAGAACTAGGGAAATGGACTTTGTCTCACATAATCCTTACTTTCTTCTCTAATTCCTCAAGTATATCACTATTGTTTTGTTATATAATATCTAACTAAATGTGCTTACCCTTGTCAAGCTTAATATCTAGAACTTGTTATTCAACATATACATAGATGCAACCTACATTTCTTTATATTTATTTTTTATTTTTTATAATAAGTGCTTCCTAAATCCTTCACATTTCATGACATATATGGATAGGAACCTGGAATTCTTCACTAAACCTTTCACATCTCTTTATTCCTCAATACAATTCCGAATTTTCACAAAATGCACACTTGTTCGGGTGTAGATGGGAGTTGTCCATTCATCTTGATTGGGTCCTAAGCATAGTGCAATGGTCAATATCCTCTTTGGACTAATATACATGCTTCCATAATTGCACATGATGTCAAGCTTCAATTGAAGAGATGGTAATGTTTAGATTTCCTTCTCAAAAGTAATCGTCATTTCCAAAACATCTTTATTGAAAAGCATTTTTTCTTAATAACATTTCAAGGTAGAAGGCCAACTTTTTAAACAAAACCTTACGTGATGGAGAAGATAAGGGTTTAAAATGTAAAATAAAAATAACTTAAAGGTCAAAGTTGACCTTATAAATCCTACTCATCTTGCTTCATTGCTATGGATAGGATTTATGAGTTTTGGAAAAAAAAAATTCTCTCAACAACATATCCCAACTTCATATTTTGATTATTCAAGACCAAATGATTTATGCTCTCCTCATTTCATCTCTACATTTTGTGAAATATTCAACACAATTTTTACAAGGTTTTATAATTTTGTGAAATATTTGCCTAGATTTGACAAGATTTTATGATTCTGTGAAATATTCACCAATCAATATGTATATATATACATATATTATATTATTGATACAATATCCTTCACACTTTCCCATGCATCATGGGAATTCACCCATTTTTTATACATATAAATTTATAGGGGTTCTTAAAATTCCCCTTGAATTGAATGAATCACACCTCCATTATAGAATATAAAATAAAAAAGGGTTGTCAAGACAAAATGTTTCAATAAAAATTTCCATATAGATTGAAAGTATGTAGATATAAAATATATTTCTTAGCAAGTAATTGTGGATCTATGTGCCATAGCTAAGTGAACCCGAACAAATACAAGGATGTCAATTGTGCACACACTAGGTTTTATTGCATCCAATACCCTTTTTCCAAAAGAGTTTATTCATCTCATTATAATTCTGACTTTGCACATAGCCCATCATCATTGAATTCCATGAGACTATGCTTCTTTTAGACATACCATGAAACATAACGAGAGCACATAGTATCTCCTTTTTTAACTTGCTTTAATATATTCAGTAAGGAATTGTAATTTTAATAAGATGATGAGTTACAAGTTATTAACTTAGATCAACACAAACTCTTAAAATGCCATTAATATTTAATGTCAATTTATTGTTACTTCAATACCACTTTTCTCAAAACAAAATATGTCATGTCACAATTGTAAAAACACATCTAGGTTGGTTTGCACTTTACTGAGATATTGTTTTTCAACAGAAAAATGTTTTCCTTATGTTGGTTTGTCACTTATGTAGTTATTCTAAGATGATATTTGATGTACAATTCAATTTATATATTTATTCAATTTTTCCTTCCAACGTTCTATTGCACCTTTTGGGGCAATTTCTAGTCTAACTTCTGCTCGGCCATGGCTTTTAACAGTGAGTTTTCTCCAGCTTTCGCCATTAATGCTTTCAAGTCGGTGAGGGTTTTGCATTGACTACGCCGTTTATTACACAGTTTTTTCATTTTGTGATTGGCATATGGAATAAGTTAGTGTATATGAAGGGGTTCGCAGTGGGTGATTATAGGTTTTTCTTCTCCCCTCTGGCAGATTATAGCTTTCTGCGTCGTTTCCAGGGTTTAATATATGTGAGATAATGGTAAGATCGCAAGAAGACAAGAAATATTTTATTTATGCATTTGCTCTGTTTTTATTGTGTTTTGTCTTAGTTGTTTTTTAATGCTGTATTGATCTTGGATATTCTGAATCATCCCAAAGGTTGAGTCAAAGATATTTGTTTTGTAGATCAATAAAAGTAGTTCTTTAAAGTGTGGTATTTTAATAGGGTTTTGATCATTTTTTTTCCAATGGGGTCAAGAGTAATTTTTTTAGCCGATTGCATTCTTTTGCATAAGAGAATACAAGCCTTTGGTGTTGAAATCTGCAAGCATTTATGTGTAGATAGAGTTTTTTGGCCTTCTTTTTCGACATAGCATGTTTACCAGGAAGGGGAAAAAGATGTGACCTTATCTGCACTTACAGGCATTAATGGTAAGTTAAATCAACTGATCACTGCATTTTGAGAACCTCATACCAATTTATTTTCACTTGGATTTGGTTTGGTGCTAATTGGATTCCTTTTCAACCATTGTCCAACTTAGGAGCATCATTTGGTGCCCTTTTTCCTATAAATGCTAGATTGAAATGCAATCCTTGGACATTTAAAATGTGATTGAGAAATTTTATATTTTGCAATTAATTCCTTCGATGATCTGGATTTGTTTCCACAGACCCCTCTACTGACTATAGGAAGTCCATGTTTTTGGAAAAATACATGTATTTATGGTGTTGGTCGGAATTTGAGTTTGCAATGCGATTGATATTTTCATTTTTGCGGTCTATTTCCTTACATTCTTGATTCTCCATCATGTTAGTTTATCTTTGATGGTCTCTGGATTGATCCCTGCAATCTGCCCTACTGATTGTAGAGATTCTTACGGTTTTTTGGAAAAATACCTGTATTTTTTGGTGTTAGTGGGTATTTGAGTTTGCAATGCTATTGAAAAATTCCACATTTTGCAATCAATTTCCTTGCATCTTCTATTCTTCATACCATTTGTTTATTTTTCATGATATGGATTGATCCCTACGGCCTCCTCTACGGATTGTAATTCTATAGTTTTTTTGGGAAATATACATATACTTTTGTTGATAGTCGGAATTGATTTTGCAATTAGATTGAGAGATTCCACGTTTTACAATCAATTTTATTGCGTTTCTTATTCTTCATACCATTTTTTTTATTTTTTATGATCTAAATTGGTCCCTGTAGTCTCCTCTAATGATTGTAGGAAGTCTTTTGACTTTTGAAAAACTGCATGTACACTAGTTTTGGTCTGCATTTCTTTATATTCTTTTGATCTTTATAATATTGGTCGGCATGTCTGTACTCGTGAATTGTGCGTTGGGGCCTTGAGCTCCTTGCTTCCTCTAGTTTTCTTCCCTTCTTTACTCACATGTTTTTCTTTGTCATTTTCAACAACTATTTTTGCATATGGCCAAACAAGTAGTGGGACGACGTTCACAATGAGAGGCATTATAGAAAATGCTATTAATGATCTCTATTGCTACATAGAAAATGTACAGTCATCCTCATATTTTTGTTTGTAATGTTCTGTAATTTTTCTCTGGAGAGAAAATTGCTTCAGTTATTCTTTCCTTGATCACTCCAATTCACTTTATTTCCACCTGTTAATAGAAAAGAAAGCTGGTTCGTTCATTCTTACTTAGTTTTTGTGGGTTATTTATTTATTTTCAACATTGTGCTTTGCAGAATCCAAATAGAGATTTTGTGCTGAAAATTTCTGCTCTTGAAATATATAATGAGATTGTGAGAGACCTGATGAATCCTGAAAGCTGAGCTCTTCCTCTTCTTGATGATCCAGAGACAACTAATTGTCGTTCATTATTACAATGCTTTGCTTTCATTGTCATTATATATGCTCTGTTTTTAGTATCGAAGGTGATTGATGTGGACCCAGAAAGGGGCAATTGTTGAAAAAATTGTAGAGGAAACGGTAAAGGACAACAAACATCTTAGACAAATTATTGCTATTTGTGAAGGTAAAATAAGTGCTTGACGCTCTTCCTAAATTTTCTTGCAGACAAATGGGTTATATTAGCTTTAGAAATACAATTTATACAAACTGCCTAAAAATTGCACCATTGGAGGATACACCAAAGAAATATAAATTATCTTGAAATTTCAAGTGATTGAAAAATCTACCCTGCTTTTCGCAAGTACATTTTTTGATGAGGTGCTTGTAACTTCTGCAGCTCAAAGACAGGTTGGTGAGATAGCTTTGAATGACAACAGCTCAAGCTCTCACTAAATCATCAGATTGGTGAGTGTCATGGACTTAAAACGTATAAATCGTTGTGAGTCCCGTGATATAAAAATATTATGGTATTTCCATACTCATATTCTTATTCGCTCTATAGATTGTGGAAAGTACACTGCGGGAAACGTGGGGCATAGTAAAATCTCTGATGGCTAGTTTGGTAAGTTATGCTTTGGGCTACTGTTCATTTAAGAATATTTGCAAGATTTTCTATAAATTAATCGATGCAAATTTGTACAGAATTTTGTTGATCTGGCTGGGAGTGAGCATGCATCACAAACAAATGCCAAGGGAGCTTGACTTAAGGAAGGGTGTCATATAAAACGCAGCTTATTGACACTCGGTACTGTAATTCGCAAACTCAGGTATAAGGATGTAAGATATCTTTCCTTTTTTAGTGTTGTTAAAGTTTAAAAACCGTTCTCTTTAGAGATTTTTCATTGAAGACTATGTAAGACTAATTTTCTAAATCAGTTTTTAATGACCCACATGATGAGACGCATGTGCTGGCAGCAGTTACGTTTTCACGGAGTTCTTGCTAACGAATTCAGGGGAATGGTCTCGAATCTCCAACTATGATGGGCATGTGGAGAATAACGGTCTTGGGGAAACTGGTCCTCTCTCCACCCATAAAACGAACCTTCAGAATACCCATCGATTGATATCTGAAAGAGTGTATTGGAATAGGGTAAGAGAGAGAAACAGGTTTTCTATTTTAAAGAAGGTTGAAGCTGAGGATTTATTGTGCTGAAGACTGAAGCAAAGGGTTTACTGATCTGAAGATCTGAAGCAGTCAAATATTTACAAAACAAAATGGAGTCAGGTAATAAATTTATTAATGTTCAAATTCCGCTTTATATGATGCTGGTAAAGAATCTGAAATTTCTAGGTCCTGTAATCAAATAATTGATAATTGATTACTAAACAGATTATAAAATTATAACATCTGGTATCAGAGCCTGTGTATAGAAATTTCTTTTCTCTTTCCATAAATTTTTATCTGACAATTGTATCCTGTGAAATCATATATCAGTTTTGTGAATGCATAGTGATAGATTAGTTTCATGAATACATAGTAATAAACAGGTTGAAAGCCACTGTATGAAATTAGGGTATACAATGTGCAAATTATAGACAAAATTAACTGTTAATGAATCCAGTTACGGAAAGTTGAAAACTCAACCAAGTTTTAGTTTCCTGTAAATATAATTATTATAAGTATAATTATTATAGTAAATTTTTTATTTTACTCTGTTATAGTGAATGCTTTCTTTTTGTTATAGTGAAAGATGATAGAATGTTTTATTTTACTCTGGTAAAACACATTACTGTTAATTCAATGTGCAAAGTCATTACATTGATTTAAGGTCTATATTAAGATACGGTTTGATAGCCACCAAAGTAGCCCAACCGGAAAGACACGTAGATATTAAGTCAAATTATCGAAATTTAATGCTTGTTTTCCCTAGTGTTAAAATAATGACTTTGCAAATCACATTATTTAGTCACAAGAATATTAGGTTGACCCAAAGGTGCACCAATTTTTGAAAGATTAATTAATTGGAGTAGGATGGTTGATGGGTATTCACGATTGAGGCTAGTACGGATACTCAAAGGTAACATACTTACTTAGTGGTGAATATTTTATCAATTAGTCCTATTAGGTGAAAGGAAATCACCATAATTGTTAATAGTTTACCATAAGATTAGCCCAAAGGTAGGTCACGGTAACACTATTCTATATTGTTTAATCATGTTTTTTTTTTTAAATCACTATAATTGTTAATAGTTTACCATAAGATTAGCCCAAAGGTAGGTCACGGTAATACTATTCTCTATTTTTTAACCATGTTTTCATAACTCTTAGCATTAATGTCACAAGCATGTATCTATGATTGCAGTATCAGTTCCTATTTCGCTGCATTCGCATGCCTCTTCTGTCCCGATCCTGAATGGAATGAATTTCTCAGATTGGAAAGAACAGGTTCAGTTTCACCTCGGTGTTCTGCATCTGGATGTAGCAATTGAATCTGAAAAACCGGCTGCTATTACTAGTGACAGCAGTGCAGGCGAAAAATCTACATTCAAAGCATGGGAAAGATTAAATAGACTGAGCCTTAAGTTTATGCGGATGACTGTAGCAAACAACATTAAGTCAACTCTTCCTAATACTGAAAATGCTAAAGAATTTCTGACATCTGTGGAAGAGCGTTTCAAAACTACAAACAAGTCTCTTGCTGGGACACTGATGGCTAAGCTTACCACCATGAAGTTTGATGGCTCCGTGAAAACGTAACTGCTATCAGCACATGCGTCTCATCATGTGGGTCATTAAAAACTGATTTAGAAAATTAGTTTTACATTCTCCCACTTGGCACATATGATAGCTTAACGTTAGAGTTTAACAGATTAGACATTGTATGAGCCATAAGTCATTTTCATCTTGGTTTTCAGTGGGTCATCATAATATTATAATTAAATAACCTAGTAATGCGATTCATGACGGTTCCATGTCAATAAAACAACATAGTCCCTTTCATGTACCACAACATTAGTAACCTATTTAATTAGTCTGTAAGAAACGAGTGTGTTCATAAGGTCCAACAATAATAATCCTTGTCAGAGACTATTCTTGTCATCATACATTTTATTCTCATACATGTACGTACACATTTAGAACATAATGTATCAAATAGAAACATCTTTATTAAGATCTCAAAGTGTCAAATAAAACAAATAACATAATGCGATTTATTTCATAAAAATAACAACTGTTATGTGCTACGTTCAATACCCATTCTATTAACATGTTCCTTAAATGTCTTTGGTGGTAATCCTTTTGTCAATGGATCTGCAACCATGAGCAGTGTGCTTATGTGTTCAATTGACACTCGTTGTTTTTGAACTTCTTTAACGGCAAAGTATTTCAATTCCATGTGTTTAGCACCATTAGAATACTTGTCATTCTTAGAGAAAAATACAGCTGTGGCATTATCACAATAAATCCTCAGCGGCTTAGCAATAGAGTCGACAACCCCAAGTCCTGAGATAAAATTTCGCAACCACAATCCATGAACCGTGGCCTCAAAGCATGCCACAAATTCAGCTTCCATAGTGGATGAAGCAGTGATGGTTTGATTCGCACTTTTCCATGATATTGCTCCTCCAGCTAATAGAAATAAATAACCAAAAGTGGACTTCCTATTGTCAACACATCCAGCAAAATACGAATCTGAGTAGCCAATCACCTCTAGATTATCAGACCCCCTAAATGTGAGCATGTAATCCTTCGTTCCCTGCAAGTACCTCATCACTTTCTTTGCAGCTTTCCAGTGATCCAATCCAGGATTAATTTGGTATCTTCCCAACATACCAACTGCAAAACTGATGTTTGGTCTAGTGCAAGTCTGTGCATACATTAAACTTCCTACTGCAGAAGCATAAGGAATTCCTTCCATCTATTTTCATTCCCATTCATTCTGCGGACATTGTATAAGGCTGAATTTATCCCCTTTCTGAATAGGGGCATCACCAGCTGAACAATTATTCATTCCAAATATTTCTAGAACTCTTTTGATATAAGCGTTCTGAGACAATCCTAACAATCTACGTGATCGATCCCAGAATATTTCAATTCCTATCACATAAGATGCCTCACCCATATCTTTCATTTCAAAATTCATAGAGAGAAACTTTTTGGTTTCATGTAATAAACCAAAATTACTAGTGGCAAGCAATATGTCATCAACATACAAAATCAGAAATATAAACTTACTTCCACTAACCTTCAGATATATATATCGATCAACAGTGTTTTCCTTAAATCCAAAAGAAGTAATGGTATTATGAAACTTAAGATACCACTGTCGAGAAGCTTGTTTAAGTCCATATATTGATTTCTTAAGTTTGCAAGCCAGGTGTTCTTTTCCTTTAATGGAGAAACCATTAGGTTGATCCATATAGGCTTCTTCCTCTAAACTTCCATTCAGAAAAGTTGTTTTCACATCCATTTGGTGCAGTTCTAATTCGTAATGAGCTACCAATGCCATAATGATTCTAAGTGAGTCCTTCTTGGACACAGGAGAGAAGGTCTCTCTATAATCTATGCCTCCTTTCTGAGTGAAACCTTTGGCCACAAGTCTAGCTTTATGTCATTCGATATTACCCTTAGAGTCGCGTTTGGTCTTAAGGACCCATTTGCAACCAACTTTCTTGTATCCTTCGGGAAATTCAATGAGATCCCAGACTTCATTTTGGTCCATTGATTTCAATTCATCATTCATGGCATTAATCCATTTAGCAGAATCATTACTTTCTATGGCTTGTGAAAATGAAACCGGATCCTTACATGTTCCTACATCAAAATCTGATTCTTGTAGATAAACCACATAATCATCTGAAATAGAAGACCTCCTTTCCCTTTGAGATCTCCTTAATACTACTTCTTATGGTCCATCTACCATCGGTTCATCGGTGACAGCCTCATTATGGAGTGGTGGTTCATTAATTTGTTGTTCAATGTTGTCAGGTTGTTTATCAATGATAGGAACAACAATTTCCTTTGAAGCCATAGGTACAGGAACTTGTACCCTAACTTCTTGGATAACCATATTTTGTGATTTATCACTCCCACTGACTTCACCATTTTCAATGAATCTGGCATGACCGGTCTCTACAATTCTCGTACTGTGATTAGAGCA
>LPNX010298400.1:786138-800044 GCA_001517045.1 Pseudotsuga menziesii
GTAGGTGACATTTTGCTAGCAACCAATGATAAGGGTATGCTGCATGAAGTGAAACAATTACTCTCTAAAAATTTTGATATGAAGGATATGGGTGAGGCATCTTATGTCATTGGCATTAAGATCCATAGAGACAGATTTCGAGGCCTCTTAGGTCTGTCTCAGGAAACCTATATTAATAAAATTTTAGAGAGATTTCAAATAAAGGATTGCTCACCAAGTATAGCTCCCATTGTGAAGGGTGATAGGTTCAATTTGAACCAATGCCCGAAGAACAACCTTGAAAGGGAACAAATGAAGAACATTCCATATGCTTCTGCTGTCGGAAGCCTAATGTATGCTCAGGTCTACACAAGAACTGACATTGCATTTGTTGTGGGAATGTTGGGACGATATCAGAGTAATCCAGGTATAGACCATTGGAGAGCTGCAAAGAAAGTAATGAGGTATCTTCAAGGAACTAAAGACTACATGCTTATGTATAGACGGACGGACAATTTGGAAGTAATTGGCTACTCAGATTCTGACTTTGCTGGATGTGTTGATTCATGCAAATCAACATCAAGATACATTTTTATGATGGCTGGTGGAGCTGTATCATGGAGGAGTGCCAAGCAGACCTTGATTTCCACTTCCACTATGGAAGCCGAGTTCATCTCCTGTTTTGAGGCTAATTTACATGGTGTATGGCTTAAGAGTTTCATTTCAGGGCTTAGAATTATGGATTCTATCTCTAAGCCATTGAGAATGTATTACGACAATTCAGTTGCTGTTTTTATGGCTAAAAACAACAAAAGTGGGAGTCGAAATAAACACATCGACATTAAGTATTTAGCCATCAGGGAACGTGTTAAAGCAAAGAAAGTGGTCATTGAGCACGTCAGCACTGAGTTGATGATCGCTGATCCTTTGACTAAGGGCATGCCACCGTTTAAATTCAAGGGTCATGTACTGAATATGGGACTTGGTTCCATTATGTAGTTTCTCTTTGTATGGACAATGTTATTTTTAATGAAAGTCTTAATTATTGTGATGTTTTTTCTCATACATATGTGCACCTTAAGTTTATTTGAGAAAATTCATCTCTGAGGACCAAGAATAAACATAAGGTTTATTCATTAAGAAATTGTTGCCACATAAATTAAAATAGCAATAAATACATAGTGATACATGGAAGGTAATACTTGTCATAAGAGGACTTATCGCCATGATTCTTGTATCTATTACTTTTTAATATGAGACATTAAGTTTGGAAGTATGGATCAAGTGGGAGAATGTAAGCTCCCACGTCCGGCCGGCGGTTCATCATCCTTTGAGCGGCTCCTCAAGATCTCCAATGGTTCATTTGGTTTGGCAACCGTTTTCTTGCCTGGGAGATTTTGGAGTGGTCCATCACCTGAATTTGTGGAACGTTTGACACATAGCCTTAAGAAGCTTGATGGGAGCTTGGCTATTTAAAACCCCTGTTGGTCCCCAAGCTCACTATCTCTCAATCCCTTCAGTTTTACACCATCCAGAAGGAGATAGCCGAGCTTGGAAGCGCTGTACAAGAAGTTAAACCTTGTGGAACAGGGAAATTATTCTACAGTAAGTTTCAGTAGCATCAATGGTTGGAGGTATGATCTATTGGGCATTCCCATTTCGATTCTGTTTTATAGTTTTATTCCGCATTTATGCAGAATCACTGTAGATCTAACACAAATTCCTTACACAAATTTAACATATCTCTTGTCATCGTTCTTCAAGGATATGGAGGCGTGGGAAATGTCAGGAAACTCAACTTCACCCCTGGTATTTATACTACCAAAAAATCATCTCTTCACTTACAATAATCGCAATAAGATCATTATACTTCCGTTTTCTCTTATTTCCTCTTGGCCCTCTGATGATCATTATTTTCTCTTATTTCCTCTTAGCCTTGTGATGAGAATTATTTTCTCTTATTTCCTCTAGGTCCTATGATGAGAATTATCTTCAAAGAGTTGGTAGTTATAATGGTTTTTGGTTTTCGTGTCATAGCTACCAAGGATTTCAGCTACGTCAAGGAGCGATTGGAGGTAATCGACGAGGATGGGATGTTGGAAGAGTATGCGATGATTGAAGGTGGATCGCTGGGAAGGAATTGAGTGCCTTGAACTTTGAGCTCAAGTTCATTAACAAGGAAGAAGGGGGATGTTTTCTTAATTGGATCTGCAACTACGAAACCCTCTCCCTCTCTGGTGCTATGGATGGGGAAGCCAGAGTAGAAGAGATCAAGAAAATGGATGATGTCATGTTCAAGAGTATTGAGCAATATCTTGTCTCCTACCCCTGCTTATACTGCTAATTACTAATATAGTTTCAATGCAACGTGTTAGGATTATAATCCTCCCTAGTTCAATTTGGTCATTATGTCTAAATCAAGAGTCATTTCTAAATTGGGAGTCCTTTCAGTCTATTTTTAGTCACTAGCACCATTGGGTCCACTTGGCCTAATTGGGGAACATGCACTAGTTACTAAAGTGTGGGGAACACCAATTGAGGCCAAATTCCATTGATTGCACTTGCATGCATCAGTTTAGGAGCCTCCTAGATCAATCCCTACAAATTAGGAGCCACTAGGAGTGCCAATACCAACCTCCATCAGTTGAGTTCAGTTGGCGACTAGTCAAGCTCAGTTAGGAGTCAGTTACATTAAGTTTCAGTTACATTCAGTTCTAGTTCCCTACACTCATTTCTATTCAATTGGTGCTAGGATTGCATGGTTGCATGCAGGTGAGGTGCATTTACTCACCTACCTTAGTCAGTTAGACTAGTCAACACTGAATTAGACACTTGAGTTTGGATTTTGAACTCCGACGAACTTCGATAATGATTTAGACAAGGTCAGTTATTCAGTCAAGTAGAGTCCAACCAATTCGAATTTACTCACATGGATTCGAATTGCAAGTGGCTATTTAGCCATTGTAATTCATTGTAATTAATTATCTAATTACTTTTGATTAATGAAATCTTTCACATTTGTAATCCATTTTTGCACTGTTTCATTCTTCAATTTCTGAGTAAAATTGTGTGATCTTTCTTGTGAGTTGTGTGTTGGTCCATAGATCTTTGTGCTCAATTTTACATGGCATCAGAGCCTCAGTGGGACAAGGCACTTCTGCTACTACAGATTCATACTTGAATCCTTTTTTTAGCAAAATTGGTCCTTCCAGTATTGCACTAGAAGCGGAGAATTTACCACTTAATATCCCAAGTTAAGGAATTGTTGATCAAGATTGCTTGATCAACTATGCTGGGTGTGAAGGAAATTCCAACAGTGCAGAATGCCGACCTTATTTTTTCTGTTTGATTGTGTGATTTACAAGTTTATCAGTTCTCTACACTGCATTTGCTACAAGCAGGCCAGTCTCCTTCACTGCATTCGCTACAACAACTCAATATTCTTCACTGCAATCTAGATGGCCCCTGCAATAGAGCTTCTCACTCCTTTCAACTATCACGAGTGGAAGGAGTACATGGAGATGCATCTACCCTCCAAAATACTCTTCAAACTTACAATTCAGGTAGAGGCAGAGCCAATCCATTATGTTGACAAGGAAAAGTACTTCAATAGGCTTGATGAAGCCTATGGATGCTTGTGCCTCTCAATCTCTCGATATATTATCTTCCACATCAATGGATTGAAGACTCCCAAGCAGTTTTGGGATAAGCTTGCATCCTTATTTGACAAGAAGGATGATCTGAGGATATGTCAGCTCGAGAATGAGTTGATTTCTCTTCATCCAACCAATTTTGAAACACTAAATGACTTCTTCACTAAATTCAAGATTCTAGTGTTCCAGTTGAAGTTGTGCAAGTTGAGAAGGAGGACGATCAACTTATCCTTGCCATTCTCTCAAAAAATGGTGCAGACTATTCAGTCTTTGTATCAACATTTCATTCAGTGAATCTCGCCACTCCAAATTGGAGGATTCCTACTCTAAACTCCTTCATTGATTCTAGAGCTTCCAATTATATGGTTGCATCCAAAGAATCATTCTTTTCCTTGCAATATTTTGATGGTCCTAGTATTGATATGGGCAATAACAAAAAAGTTCAAGTCAAAGGGAAGGGATTTATCAAGCTTGAACATGGAAATTTCAAGGACGTGCTTTATGTGCCCTCCTTAGCTGCAAATCTGTTATATGTATACCAGATGACTCATATTGGCTCTCCAAAGCGAGTCATATTGGGTCCTGAATCAGTGGAGATCATATATATCTCTACTAGGAACATCATAGCAAAGGGTGCTACAAATCATGCCTCCAAGGCACATGAGTTCTCACACTTCATGCCATTTTCAGAACCAGTGCACTCTTAGTAGCCACTTGCAAGGGAAGGTAAAAAAATTTCATCTACTTCTTTTGCAATTTCCACTAGTATTGTAGATCCAACTATATCAGTTTATGATATTGAGATTCAAGGTGATTCAGATCCAGATCCAATCCCTACTTCCAAATTAGAAGCTAGGAAGATGACTGGAAATCCATCTGACATTTAGAAGACTAAGAACTTTGCACTATGTCATATAATCTTACCTCCTTCAGGGAGATGCAATAGAATCCCTGTAAGATGCTACATAGAAAGGGCCCAGTCTCACTGCATTTAGAAGAATACAGCATATAATACACCTCTTCATCCAATAAGAGGAAAAGGTTACATTCCTCTTTCCTTCCATCATCATTTTGGGAGAATATGGAGAAGTCTACATGCCAGGCCCCAAGATACTTGTGCACGGAACATCATTGCTTCGCTACATCACAGAGATTGCAGCAACACATTTTCAAGTTTTTCAAACTTGAATCTTGATTCTATCTGCTTAGTTAGAGGGGAGGGTTTTTTCCCATGTGGCTTTTTCCCCAGCTCCTTATGTTGAGCAGTTACTTTACTTCCTGTAATGGGTGACCTATGGTCTTAGCTACCAGGGCCCACAAATTTTCCAATTTAGCATTCAGGGGGTTGTTAGGATTATAATCCTCCCTTGTCCAATTTGGTCATTATGTCTAAATCAGGAGTCATGTCTAAATCGAGAGTCCTTTCACTCTATTTTTAGTCACTAACACCATTGGGTCCACTTGGCCTAATTGGGGCACATGCTCCAATTACTAAAGTGTGGGGAACACTAATTGAGGCCAAATGCCACCGATTTTACTTGCATGCATCAGTTTAGGAGCCTCCTAGATCAATCCCTACAAATTAGGAGCCACTAGGAGTGCTGATACCAACCTCCATCAGGTGAGTTCAGTTGGTGACTAGTCAAGCTCAGTTAGGAGTCAGTTACATTCAGTTCTACCCTACACTCAGTTCTATTCAATTAGTGCTAGGATTGCATGTATGCATGTAGGTGAGGCTCATTTACTCACCTACCTCAGTCATTTAGACTAGTCAACACTGAATTGGACACTTGAGTTTGGATTTTGAACTTCGATGAACTTCGACAATGATTTAGAGAAGGTCAATTAACCATTCAGTCAAGTAGAGTCCAACCAATTTGAATTCCTCACATGGATTCAATTTGCTTGTGGCTATTTAGCCATTGTACTTCATTGTAATTAATTATCTAATTACTTTTTATTAATGAAATATTTCATAGTTGCGAGCCATTTTTGCACCGTTTCATTCTTCAATTTCTGAGTAAAATTGTGTGATTTAGATATTTGTGCTCAATTTTACACAACAACCTAAAGTTATCTATCTCTGCAATATATAAGAAGCCTAGTCAGCCTTAGTTGTTGCTTTTTCTCTTGAATTAAATTTCAAAAATTAAATTGTGGTAAATTACTAATTGTTATGATCAATAACTGTAAGTTCAATGGGCTATCTTTTTACTTTAAAAAGTATGTTACAAATACATTTAAAAAACATTCAGTTTGTTAAAAAAATGCATTCTAACAAGATGTAAATATATTGCCACTTTGTCATACAATTTGTGTATAGAATGCACATTACCTCTTTATCCATCATATTTTCCCTATGATCCATTTGTCAATATAGATGTTGGTTTATAAAACATGATAAAAACTCATAAACAATACTAATTTCTAATAAGAGGATGAATAATAATAAAAGCACAAGATGATGGATAATAATAAAAGCATACTATTGGTTAGTATGTATGTACAATTGTGTAATGTTATTCATAAATAAATAAATAAAAGACTTATCCCATAATTTTTATGTATAACTTATTTATGTATTTGTATTATCATGTGAATCAAAGTAAAGTACCTTACTGTTTTCAAGTATTGCATGAACCAAATTGCTTACAATTTATACAAGTCAATAATTAGTTTAACTTATTATATAGCAAATGAATTACATTTACTTATTTTAGTGGAAAATGAATCGAAACATGTTTTTTTGTTTGCATATTTTTTTTTGTAGGTGTAATCTTTTAACACGAGTTATTAGTGTTCTCAAGTATTGCATGGGCCAAATTGCTTGCAATTTATACAAGCCAATAATTATTTTAACTTATCATATAGCTAGTGAATTACATTTACTTATTTTAGGGGGAAATGAATTTAAACTTGTTTTTTTGATTGCATATTTTTTTGTAGGTACAATCTTTTAACCAGAGCTGTTGGCAATGTCGGGGAAATTTCCACCTCGTGGCTCTTGTTTATCTTCATATTACGTAATGACGATATTATGGCATTTTTGTTGCATCTCGTCATGTCCTATGTATTTACTAATCTACAAAAATATGCAAAACTTTTTAAATTCTATGCACACAACTCTAAATTCATAGGGATCCATACTTGGTTTCCCATAGGATGCTAAATTGCAGATTTGTTTTTGTAGGTTCACTATTGGTCATGAGATTGCAATGTTTGTTGTTTTGTGTAAAACATTGTTTGAGGCTTGGAAAGAGTTATCTTTTGAAAACAATTCAAAGAGTTTTGGTTCAAAGGAGCATGAAGGCGTTGCATGCGTTGTCTTCATATTGTAGAAGTTTTCATTGCCAAAGAGAACAAATATGGAGAGGACAATATAGAAACTAACAACAAGGCATTCTTAGATATTCTCAAGGAAAATGATGATAAACTAGCTCTGATCCATTATAGAGCTCTTAAGTTGTTTATACATATTATGTGGAGCACATATTTCCAATTAAATATATATTCGTCAAGATAAAGTGTCCTTAGTTTAACGAAAAAAGAAGGCTTTTTTAGTTATAATAATAAACAAAATTATTGAAGGGGTGTCAGGTGCGGGGGGGATCTTCTGGATCCTAGAGGACATGTTGAACAAACCTTCACTTGGGGTCTTGGCTATAGGACCAATAATGAGGCCGAGTGGTTGGCTCTCCTTCAGGGAATGAAAATTCTAGCCAACAAAGACCTCTCCAGGATTGCGATTTTTGGAGATTCCCGACACGTCATATACAAAATGATTAATGGATATACCACAGGCTCTATAAAGTGTTGTCGTCTGCATGACAAAATCACTCCTCTCTTATCTAAGCACTATGAATTCTATCACATCCTTCGCACAAACAATGCTACTGTTGACACTTTGGCTAATACGGGGGCCTCCTTACCTCAAGGTCAATTTTGTCTAAATGGCCAAATCCCACACCCCAAACCCATTCCTTAATGAATTCGTGGGATGTAAGTTTAGATCTCCATCACATTGACCTCACCTCCAAGGATTTATGTGAAGGTTTTAATGTTTTATGTGAAGGATCTAAGGATCTATACAAAGGCTCTAAACCTTGTCGTTCCACCCCTCCTCTCCTTACCGCTGCGTGCCCTCCATTCTCCACTAGCCACAATCCTATGGATTCTCACGAAGGATCTCCTGCCTTAACGTGTCGTCCCAATCCTCCCCACTCTACCGTCGTGTGGTTCCCACTTTGCACCGGCTTCTCCTCGACACCTGAAGGTTTTAATGATCACCTCCCTCGGTTTAATTGCTCCTGCAACTCGCACGCTCCGGGTCTTTTTGTACTCTCCATCATGTCTTCCCCCCAAAGCCTCCCTCACCCTCATTCTCCTCTTGGCAATGGCTATGTTCATTATGTGATTTCTCTGAAGAGGATTCTGCTGGATGTTATTACAGGGGTTGACGAGGGCATTTTGCAAGAAATCCCATGGGAATCTCTACCTCTCACCAGGGTTTTTGTAAAAGAAAGGCTGGCTCTCACTGCTTTCTTCACTTGTTTATGCTCTACACAAGCTAGTGT
The DNA here is from genome assembly GCA_001517045.1 of Pseudotsuga menziesii. NCBI lineage: Eukaryota > Viridiplantae > Streptophyta > Pinopsida > Pinales > Pinaceae > Pseudotsuga > Pseudotsuga menziesii. The sequence goes on from LPNX010298400.1 coordinate 794,345, forward strand.
TTCTTTGTGGTTCTCGAACTCAGGTTTTGGGCTCAGCCTCTCCATTGACGACCAGTCATTTATTGCAGGCAACAATTCGATTTTGGGTTGCAATTGTTCAATGTGGAAAGAAGGTGCGGTCGACACTCTCTCTTATAGAAGTAAGAAAGACCGTGACTCCCTCCTGTAGGAACTCAACACTCTTAAATTGGTTCTTGGTGGTCTCTCTGTCAACGACCAGGCACAAGAGTTTGCTGGTGCAGTTAGGGCTCTTCACAGCAATTTCTCCTTGACAAGGCAAAATGGACCAGGCAAACGTGAATGCTGGGATAGCAGACTTGAAGAAAAATCTCAGGCGTTTGTATGAAATGATGGCCATTGGCATTATGGACAATAAGGAAATTGCCCAAGAGGTAAAAAATATGGGAAAGTAGTCAGCTACATCTCATATCAGATAAGTAACCATGGCTCTAGGATCGATGATACTGAAAGCACCTCAAGGAAATCATGGGCAAGGTGGACAGAATTCAAGAATACCTCCAGTGCTTGGTAAGCATGAATCAAGGCAGTAAGGCTCTTGAAACTCCAGTAGCAACAACTCATCCCATGGAGGAGGAATCGGTTGTCCAGCCCATGAAGCATCCAAGCAATCCTTAATAGTTTTAATAGTTTCATGTTTTTTTGTCTATTTATTAGTCAGCAGTTTATAAGGGTATACACTACCCCAGGCCTTAGAAGCTTTGTAAAAACTCTGTGTGGAGTTCTTTGGTCATCCTTTTGGACCAGTCTTGTTTCATCCTTTTTTGAACTACAAGAACTATTAGTCTCTGATTATTTTTTGTAATGTATGGCTATGCACAACCTGTTTTATATAAAACCTTTTAAAGTTTCTGTTAAGAAAAAAATAAACAAAATTATTGAAATGAAGTTGGCTTGCAGTTAGCTCCTTATATGAGCTCTCATCCCAAATTTTGGACAAATTTTCCCTTGAATCAATTGAACACATGCATGTTAAAAATAAATATAATGTATGCAATAGAGTAACAATGAGACACAATCAAGAATGTATAACAAACATACTAATTATAACAATAGCTCAACAACAAATGATATTGCTTAAGATATCTCTAATACAAAGAGTGTAGACACTTATATCACTACCACAAAAGAATCTTTTTTTTTAATAATATTAGTTATGCATAGAAATATCTAGTATACTATTACTTTGGCCATACATTAATGATGTGTACCATTTTTTTGTTCTTCTCAGAATCTAAGCATTGCAATTTCTAGCTATAATATAACTTTCATGAAATTAATCCCTTAACTTGTAATATATTTCATAAGAAATTTATTTTATGGAGACTTTAAAAGGTAAACTAAAACTAGCATTTGCATCAAGAGGGTAAAAATATTGAGTATTTTCGCAATTGAACCTTTATGAATTACCTTGGAAGACTGGAAATTACATTTTAATAATACTTTTATGGGTACTACTAACCCGACTTACAATTGAGATTTTACCTCAATACATTCATGACTAAATACTTTAATGACATCCCCGATTGGAGGATCAACATATCTCTCTCCTCCGCTCTCTCCCTTCCCCCCCCCCTCTCCCCCCCCTCAATCCCTCCCTCCATCTCTCTGCCCCCCCTCCTTCTTCCCTCCCTGCCCTCTCTCTCTCTCTCTGTAACATCTCCAAAAATTCACAAAAATTTAAAAATTTTCTATGTGACATTAAATGTTAAATCATATCCAGAATGCTAGTTTAATAATTAGCTTTAGTCTAGTTAACAGATAGGTTACAAAGAAAAGACATAAAGAAAAAAACATAGGTGTTAATACTCTTTAATTAATTGTAGCTAAAAGGATACATAATTTACTTGCTAACTTATAATTCACATGCCACTAACCGTACTCAATCTGTATTGATTTTTAGTCTTGAATAAACCTATTTATCAAAAGTTAATGAGTTAAAAATTATTGAATTCAGATCATTGGTTTATTTGTAAGAATGTGTATGATTCTGAGGTTATCCCAAGGATTACTTAGCTTTTCTTAAAGCTAACACAGATCCGATGCTTGTACATGATTCACAGGTAAGAAATTACTTCCAGGTTTACGATGTAAGAAATTAAGGCTCAGAAGACTAAACGAGTAAGTTAGGAAATATCTGTAACTTTATTCTTTAGACTTAAGCTTCAACTACCACGATGACTCTATTTATTGTCTATATTATCGAAGCGTAAGAATTCCTAGGCCTATAGCAAGGACTATTCTACATAGGTAACAAGTGGAGTTGATAGGGTGATCATTAGTTTTAAACAAATAAATTATATGATTGATTGTATATAATTATCAACATGCTTTTATTTGTTTGTAATACTAGAATACATTCCCATTGTTTTATAACTATGGTCTTTAACCATGTTAATCCTTAAACTTCCTAAGCCCTAAAATTATCATTATTATTTTGGCAACTATAGATTAACTAAAAAATATAACCAAAACTACCCTAAGCATGAAGTCGATGCATAAAATGATATTACAACCTATCTAAAACAACATCATGCCTAAAAATGAATTGTTTATTGTTATCAAAGGTAATGGTATTACTTATACACAAATTGCAGGGTTAACATGCAGGCTAATAATATATCAAGCAAATAAAAATTTCGATGTTAGTGTAATCCACGTGGTGGATGCTCGCACGGTGGAGGGTTTTGGGTGATAAACCCTATGCAAATGCATTCAATGTTTACCCTCAAAATTCACTTGGTTTCGATCAGTTGTTTGTTTGGAAGGGAAGAGTAGGCCGACAGGCCCTCGGCCTCCTCGGGTCTTTGCAATAGTTGTCAATCTAGTCTTAGTCGTGGCGTTAGCAGGCTTGAAGCTCTGGTTCTTTGCCATAACCATTTTATCGAGGCTCAATGTTTAAACAATGGTCACTTCTTGTTTTCCCATGGCGTTATCAGGTTTGAAGCTCTGGTTCTTCACCATAACCGTGAGCTCAACGTTAAGCAGTTGGTAAGTTGAAAAGAATTCTCCAAACGTTCTTCTTTTCTTTAAAAAAAATTATACCAAGTTATATTCTAAACAACTCTAAATGTTTGTTGTTTGGTGATAGGTGACAAATGCTTAGCATTGCACAGTTGAATGTTGAAGGCAAAGCGCTGAAAAGTGTGAGCGTGAAAGGCTCGATAAGCCTTGGTCCTAACCCTAGGGTACCTTTCGTCGTTTATGTGTCTATGGTGATACCACTGGTTCCTGTAGAATGTTACTACGGTGTTCAGATTTACTTGTGGTAAATTGTTGTTTTGTTTGGAAAGGAGGCCGTAAGGTCATCCTTAGTGATACCCTTAGGGTTTCGTAGGTGGACTATGACTCTTGTAATAATGGTTTAGGGTAGGAATAATATTGTTCCAGGGTTTTATAATCGTTGTTCATATTGTAAAAACATTATGTGGAAGCTTCCTCTCCCTTTTTCTCAACTACTGTAACTCTGCCAAGGCTACAAATCTGTTAAGGCTTTTGATATTAATCAATGTGGTGACTCTTTTTAGTTATTTTCTTGATAATTTAAAGACTCTGTTTCTTAATAAATCAAGACTCTATTTATGGTTCCTTTTTTTTAAAGGCAGAGCTTCCATCCAGAAAGTAAATACTTGTTAGATATTGTTTTTCCTTTTGTATTTTTGGTTGTATAATGCATTATGCTTGGTAAAATAGATTTTTGTTAAGACAATATTCGGTTGTAATTTCTTCTATGGATGCGACTGGTTTAATCCATTGGCAATTTTGGTTATTTGAAATTCTATTTGAGCAAATTGTACCGTAAAGGGTTAACCTAGGGTTTTGTTTTTAAATATACAGTTTTGCTATTTAGGTTATCTTCATATCTTCGATTTTTGGTATAAACAATAGTTAAATTATAATAGTCTTCATTTTTAATTGGAAGAACTAGAATCTATCCTTCGACTTACTTAACTGTTGGATAAAGTTTTGAGAGATAAGAGTTGTTCATTATCTGAATTATACAGTTGCCTATTGTTTTATTATTCGCTGGTTGTGGTAATCTTCTTTCTTTATAAATAGGTTATGTAAATGGATAAGAATGATTATATTAAAAAAGTAAGGTTTATAAAAATAGTTTACAAATATTAATAATAATAATAGAGTTTATTGATTGTTTACAGCTGGGTTTACTAAGTACTTAATTCATATACTGAAATATAAATAGAGTAATATATTTATAATTTAAGTTTTATAGTATTAGAATAATGAATGGTTTTTCTATACTAAGTGTAAATAAATAAATTATACTACAGTAATTATTATTGTATTATACTATATGCAGTTTATTGATTGCGTGACAAAAGCCTGCTATAATAGATTCTATGTAATATTCTTAGAGATTTTTGTATAAAAGGTTAAGTTCTAGAAATAGAATTATTATGATAAATAGTTGGAAAATATAACATTAAAAAGATTCCAATGTTAAAACAGTTACTTGAAGATATTACTAGTAACTTATCAGAAGAAAAGATTGTTGATTCATTGCTACATAAACTCAACAATTCAATAACAGTTCAGATCATTTTATCCATGTATAATCATTCCTATCTATAGCTAAACAATCCTTCTGTACTAGAGTACGTTATCGTAAGATGAGTGAAAAAATGCAGAAATGAATTTTACTCATTAATCAATCATTTCTAATTATAGACTCATTTATTCTGATAATCATATACAAGTAAACTTTCCTGAATAAATTGCAGACTTAAGCATTCTACTAGCAGACTAAAAGTATCTAAGTAATAATAGAAAAACTAAACATGACTGCTTTCATTCCAATAATTTGCTTTGACATAAATAAATAAGATAAACAATGGAACTTGTAATTTGTAGAAGAGACAAACAACCCAAGGAGCCTATTCCACCCAACCTTTTCCTGAAGATAACTCAATTGCTTGTCTGAGGACCCTCAAGCCTGTCCACTGATCCACTAGGATGAATGCACTGTATGAAGTAATGGGATTAAATACCCCTGCAACTCAACAGTAGTACTTAACAATATTACTTATGTCCTCAACAGTATAGAACTTAGCTACATGGTTGTATTAGTTCAGAATGCAGTCTTAGTCACTCAATCCACTTCTAACTTTCCCCTCATCGAATCTCTTGTGCTCCTTTCTCAATTTCAGAAATTTCACAAGGTAAAGAATGATCAGCCTCCTAATGAATTCAATGGATAGATATATGCATGCCTAGGTCTTTTGGTAAATTTTTTTCTAATTAATGAGCCACCTGCTATGTTCCACTTTCTTGGGGAACATGATCACAAAATTAGGGAAGTTGCCCCCTGCAACAGCTAGAAGTGATTGAGATGCTTCCATGTGTCATTTTTCTCTCACCCCAGTCTATTCCTCCTAGTGGTTCAGTGGACACTCATTTAATAGTCTCCTTTGGCTATTTGTCTCATCTTTAATTTATTAAATAATAAAATATTCAACATAATTAATTACAGTTATCCTTCACCCCACTTAGTCAATAGTCATAAAATTTACAATAAATATAAAATATAATGTTTTCTTAAACATAAAATGTTATTGAAATTGGGGTACGTGACACTCACTCTCCCTCCCTCACTCACTCTCTCTCTCTCTCTCTCTCTCTCTCTCTCTCTCTCCCCCCCCCCCCCCCCCCCCCCCCCCCCCC
>LPNX010298402.1:14467-36465 GCA_001517045.1 Pseudotsuga menziesii
TTATCTTACCAAATAAATAAAAGAGAAATTTCAAGTGGCAATGGAGCATGGAGACACATAGAGACTATGGGGCCCAAACAAGCTAGAAAATTGGTGCCATATGGAATCCTCCTCTTGCAATCTTGAATCTATGGGAAGCGTAATGTTTTTTGATGGATTATAAGGTTAGTATACTTTTCCACATAGTTCATATGTCTAATTTGGGATGAATTGTAACTTACATGCGAGAGGAAGAGCCAAATGGGAGTTTCATGGACACTTGGCTAGATTCCCCTTACATTTATGACATCTATGACACCAATGATGGAGATTCTATGACAGTTATGATACAAGGAAGATATTAAGGATGACATATTGACATGTCAGTCCTGAATATAGAATCTTAGAGGTCGAATTTTGGATTTGGAGAAGGCCAAGCAGCTCCTACTTGAATTTGGAAGAAGAGGGAAGGTGAAGAGAGAAGCCACATGGCATAGCATGAGAACCACACCAATTCAAATTGGATTTGGTTTATGGATGGATTTGGAACATAATAATACTAATAATGTTTCTAAAATATAGGTATCATCCATGAGAATAAGAATTTTGATCATTTGATGAATTTGGGTTTGTGAAGAGAGAGCTAGTGGATGACTAGTTCCTTGCGTTAGCCAATTTCGAGGGTGAAAGATTCCCATCCTAATTGGTGATTTGGAGAGGCCAATAAAGTATTTAAAGGAGATTAAATGGAGTCATAATTTACATGTGCAATATATAGGCAGCTCATGGACATATCAATATCATCTTGTTCTTCCATTCATGTCAAGTTTTCTCACCATCTTTCAGCTCTATGGAGTGAGGCGCACTTGGTGAGCTATTCATATCTTTCAGGGAGCTTATCTTGCTCTAGTATTTTGTATTATTATGTAAATTATATGTATTTAAATTTCATAAATCTCTCAGGTCTAAATTCCAACATATCTCATGTATTATTGTTGAATATTGAAGAAACAATGCCATTTCCCCAATACCTTGTTGTAAACTCTTGCAATCTTGATGGAATCAAATATATGTGTGAACCATTGACGATTTATGAGTGAATGAACTTTAATTAATGTATAATATGGGTTTCATGTTCAGTAACTGAGAATTTGTGGCCATTGGGTAGAACTTCATATCATTTGGAGCAAACTATATCTCGTTTCCCCAAGGGTCCAAAACTAATTTTTTATATCTTATTGAAGGAAGTGATAACAGCCATGGGAGGTAGATTGGTTATTTATATGAGTCTATTATAATGTATTATAGATATCCCCTGCTTCAATTTTAGAATTTTAGTGGATTGCAGCACACTTGGGAAGCCATTTATATCATTCACCCCAGGGGGGGGGGGGATTTGAGCCCCAAAATTGCTAGTTAAAGCATCTATCTTATTCAGAATTTGATAAAGACTTGAAAAAGTAATTGGAAGGCCATAATACATCCTTGGATATTATAATTAATTTATTACATCAGTCATACACCTTATGGTACAATTCAATATAATTTGGAGCTATTTGGAGTCATCTACCATTGGGGGTTGGAACCTCAAAACTACTAGTAAATTCGTGGAGTTCCCTTGGATACCTATGTGACCCCAAAACCACATACGATGCTTCAAATATAATTTAATTAATTTGGGATAATAGAGCCAATTACCATGTACCCACCATTAGTGAAGTTTGTATAGTGTTGTGAAGAGATTTGTTCCAGGACCCAGGGGGATTTCCACCTCCTAAATTGATTAGTATTTTCATGAAACTTATTCCCTTGCAAATTGCAGACCATGTTTGGGTATATCAGTTGATTATATGTCTTATAGATGTGTTAATATGTACCATCACCCATCAAGACCTTCCTCACCAAGTCTGAAACCAATTGGAGGAATTTTGGAATCAATTGAATCCAGATAACTAGAATTGTAAGAAGATGAATTTGAGGTCATTGTGGAAGAATTTAAGAATTGGTAATTTTGATAAAATTTCATAAAAGGGACATTACACTCTTTTAACTGAATCCCTTACTCTAACCATCAAATCCACAATAATGTCCCCAACAATACCAACAACTACAAGGGTAAGAACAACAATGTTAAGGACAACCAAGATTCCTTTAAGTGAAAATTTGCATTTGCCATAATTATTTGTATTTTTTCACTACAAATAAGGACAAGTTTGGTACATTTTTATACGGAAAAGGCGATATGGACCTTGAGGCATTAGTTTCAAACATAAATAAAAATAGTCATAATGAAATAACTACATGGTTGATATATTAAGATTATTCTCTTTTCTTTGATAGAAAAGGTACTCATTCTAACCTCTATTGTGTGCCATGACATCTGCTCATAAATGATCTTAATCTTCCTATAAACTTTTTCCAAATTGTTGATATTTTTCTAGAGAGTGTTTAGCTTGGATTAAAAAAATTAATATATGCCAATTACGGGTTGTGTGCAAGTTGACGAGGCTCTATTTTAACACATTAGATGCAATAGAAAACTGAAAAAATGGGCATCCCTTAAATAAAATCGATATTTTGAGACACATACACAATGAATATTGTGATTAGTAAAAAATATGAAATGTAAGAAATTGAATGATGTTTTTCAATATATATTTTTTTCTATTGGAAAAATTATTAACTATCTAAAGTTAGATCTTTTTTAACGAGAAATTTTTATTTATGGGACAAATTATAAGGTATATGTTTTTGTGGGAACATCCTTTGGGTTCCTAAATAACAGAATCTGTTAGCACAGTGTAAAAATAAGGCTTAAGATGAAGTTGACAAAGGGGCTTAAGGAGAATGAATTTGGTTTAGCAGAGGTATGGGAAGATGTTTTATAGCTAGCATCGAATTTGGAGATGAAGTATGCCTTGGATAATTTGGAAGCTCAAAATCTGGTGCAATCAAGGGTCTTCGGTCCTAAAACACCTAGTAAAGCGCAGGAAAGATCGACAGCCTTCGTCCATTAATGCATCTTCGATGGGATACTATGGTGCACATACCCATCGCGTTGGAAACTTGCACATGAAAACTCGAAGAGGGTTGATACGATGGGGAACATGCACAAATGATGTGTCCCCATCCCATCGGATATCACGCCCAGGTGTTAAAGGTACGAAAATGCATCGGTGGGGTGTGATGGATAAAAGGGGGATCAAGCATGCAATTAATCATGTGGCATGGAGTTTTTAAATCAAACGCTCTTCGAAGTTGTCACTGTTAACAGTTGCCACTACTGCCACCCTGCAACTTCGACATTCGCCTAAGCATTAATTCACTAGGATATGACTGCAACCTCTAGAAGTTTGTCGACCGTCATTACTAGGTGCTCATCCATTTATTCTCAACCCACTGAACTTTGTAATTCTCTCAATTATTGGTTTATGCCATGGTCCCGTTTGTGAAGAGCCTTTACCCATCTGAGGAAATCATCTTCGATCAGATTTACGATGATTATGATCCTCAATTACAGTTTTCTAGCATCAATGATGCTCAAAGTTCCTTGTTGTCACCATATGAGGGTCACTCAAAATTATTGGGTCATCCCTGATAGGGTTTACCTTAAAACAATTTACTCACTTCTTAGATATTTCCCAAAGGGGACCATTAGATGAAGGTGGAGGAGAAGAACTAGTAGAAGGAGTTATCTCGGGAGAAGGACTCTTGTCCTTCTTCTATGCGGGTTTGTCAAATGACTAACTATGAGTAGTGAAGCTAATAGTTTTTGAAGACATCATTCAGATTTCTTCCGTAGAATTAGAGGTTCCTTATGAAGACATATGAACAATTAATTGTTGTTGAGATGGAAAGGGGTCGGTAAGCACCGTCGGTGTAGGGTTACTTTTCAAAAATTTACTGATTTATTCACGACAAGGGCACTCCTTCATGAAGTGGTCACCACCACACAATATTAAGAGATACTTAGCCTCCTCTTTCCTTTATTGTCGTTCTCTGGGGTCCTAGTCTTGGGATTCTCCTGTTGGTTTCCAAGGTTTTTAACCTTTCCTTTTCCTTTCTTTTTATTACCAGGTGTCTACATAGTTTGAATATAGTTCACCTCAGTGTAAACCATAGGAGAAGAAGGAGTAGTGGTAGAATTACTATGTTTCTTGGCAGGCTTAGCTACTAATGGGGGTTGGATTGAACCTACAACCCCATCAACAGGATTTTTTCCAAGTGGCTTGGTAGGGTCCATGCAGGGACGAGGATCTTGAGGGATTATATCATACAAAGTTTTGTACTGGGAATAAACCAAATCCAGATATTGAGCACGACTAATATCCTGGTCTTCAGTCACAACATCACCCATAGCCATGTCACGGGAAATGGGAGGCAACAAGGATTTCGTAAACCAATCAACCAATAACTGGTCTGGGATAGGAGCTTTAATAATCCTTCACCGTCTCCTCCACTCATGAATATGATCTAATATATATGTGGAAGTATTTTGATGAAGTGATGTCAAAATATCTGTACCAGTTTTGTAATGGATGGGAAGCTGGAAATGAGAAAGAAAAATTGTTTCCATTGAGTTGAAGTCCACAAATGAAATTTGTGGAAGCTCAATGTACCACTTGGTAGTCATACTAGTCAAATTTTGGTGGAAGAGACTCAAACGGACTGAATCATCCATCAAGGAGTTAGAAGAACACCATAGATGGAATGTCATAACATGGTTTTTGGGATGTTCTCCCTAATTCCCATTAAAATTTGGGATATTTGATGGTAACTTAACTGGAATTGTAGGCCATTAAGGGTTATGAAAGATGGGGCCATTGATAAACTTCGACAGATCAAGAAAGTCCAAAGTTTCCAAAAAAGGAATTTGTCGATTAGGTTGTATATACTGATAACAAAGATATGGCATCTGTATACCAGTAGGACCATAGGTCGATTGATACACTAGCTATCGAGGAGTTGGATTTGTAGACGATACTCTCGAAGATACGTTAGATGGAGGTGAGCCTCGAGGAGGAGGGTTTCCTCTAGGTGGTGGTGGTGGTCCTCCAGGAAGTGTTCCATAATAAGGTGGTCCTCCAGGTGGTGGTACCCCATAAGTTGGTTCTTTTGGTGGTGGTCCCCCAGAAGGTGGTCCTCTAGAAGGTGGTCCTCTAAGTGGTGGCCCCCCCAGAAGGTGGTTCTCCAAGTGGTGGTCCTCCAGAAGGTGGTCCTCCGAAAGGTGGACCTCCACCGGGTGGGACTCCACTAGGTGGTCCTCGAAAAGGTGGGCTACCATAACCTCCAACAGTATTCATAGGTTTCCCTCCGGGAATAGGCATACATGAACAATTAGGTTTCCCCCATGGTGTAAACATGTTTCCATGGTAAGGCATACTAGGATACACTATCCTTGTAGATGTAGGTTGAAAGTTCACATTGCTTATGGATGGTTGATTTCCTGGGTAAGTATTACCCTAAGAAGATTGATTAACTACTGGTTGTACCCCTGAGGGTTTCCCCATACTAGAAGAAGAGGTAACCACTTTGGTTTTCATGGAAGGAACTATTACTACTAACTATACTACAGTAGGGGTCTATCTTACACTGGAAGTGACTCCACTAACTAATGATGAAACCTAAGTTAGGGGTTTCCCCCAAGTTGTAGAAGATATGGGTTAACCAGAAGGAAAACCAGGATTTGGAACTGTAGTAATAGGGTTGGAGGGTTGTCCTAGATCAATAACTGTTGAAACTCAAGCCGATGATGTTAAACTAATAGCTAATTGAGACAACGAAAGTGGGCGGTATCCAAGAGGGGTTGTTTACGGAAGACAGGGTAAAAGAGCTGACATGGGTTCTCGATGAGGAAGAGGCGAAGCAATGATGTTTGCAATGCTCTCTTGAAAGTCACTTAAATAATCAATAGTTGGATGGACCCTTCTAAACATTTCCTCATTCCATGGAGCATCCCTAGAGGGATTAACAAAAGAGGATTTGGTAGTCCCAAATTCAGAAATAACTTGACCTAAAGAAGTTCTCCGAAAAGGAGCATTAGGGCCATATTATGTCCCCTCGGTATCATTAAATGAGTGATTGACAACCCAATTTGATGAACCAACATGACCTTCCATTGAAAAATGAAAGGTATTATCAGCCGTAGTAGGATGCTCAACCAAGGGATTATCATAAGTAGTAAATTCTTTGCCAAATTCCACAATTGGATTTCCTTCCACATGGGATTCAGTTGTGGCACCTTGATTTGTGGCTTCCATTGCGCTCTATCCTATGACAGGAGGAAGGTCAGGTGGTAGGCCTTGAACCCTTCGATATTGTCTCAAAGGTAACTCATCTAGACTGTTGGTCACTAAAACCTAACCTAGGGTTTGAAACTAGAATTACACACAAAACCACTCCTACGCAAGCTAAAGTTCAGAAGAAAACTTAGGTGATAAGAGGGGATGATAAAAGTTGATTCCTCACTAGGATTGTTAAGTCTTTTCAAGTCATGATATACCGCATGGTCCATCAATAAAGGGCGACAAGGAGGATTGGGATCGTACGCTTTCCTGAGTACCAGATTACTTGGACGGTACATGCGTAGTAGCTCCATGAGTGTTGTTCTTGGTGTATTGCTCCAGCAAGATGGCCAAAATGATTTTCTCAGTTGGTTTAAATAATCCTAGAGGGGTCTCCTGATCTACGCAAGGTGCGCGGGAGCTCAAATTTGTGTTAGTGTTATCTAATACACAACCGTTCAAAAGGGGCCTTCCAATATACAAATGAGTATGTGAAGTACCTTTCTATATACCTCATGGGTACGTGAAAGGTTGTTTGATATACCGACGGTACTTGGAATAACCATAGAGTTCTCGGGATACAGTAGAGGAAATAGAACAACAAATCCTATGTATTAAGATGCTGAAACACATCTCTACCCTATCACTCAAGTTACTAAACGTTTTAACCTAGAACTAGCGTTAATTTTATCTTAAATGATTAGGTGAATGCATGAGATGTGGACAAAAAAGTAAAACCACACGGCATGCGATGCAAATTTTTTACTTTATCATTCAAATTATGCCCTGGTTACAGGAAGGAGAGAGTGATTTAATTCTTCTTCAAAACAAAAATCCCCAAACAGTCACACTGAACTTATATTTCAAAAATGCCAACAAGCAAAAAACTTCTACTAATTGAAACCTCAAAGTGAAAAGAAGTAAGATCTATTTTCCAAAAAGAAAGACACCACTACTATTTGGCACACTTAGCACTTTTTACAATTCTTCAAATATGAAAAGATCTAACTCATAACTATGATATATTTTTGGCAAGCAAAGAAAATAAAAAAGAAAAGAAGAATGTGAATGCCTGAAAGTTTGCGAAACTAATCAAGGATTCAGTGGTTCATATTCAAATAGAACTATGATCAAATATCAAAAGTTTCTTCTAATCAAAAGTAAAAGTAAGATTTCATTAACCTGTGAAGAACAAAAATGAATAAACTAAAAGAAAAAAGTTTTCCTCTGAGCTGATCTAGCAGTAAAAAAGAGATCTGATGATCTGGATTTATGCGTGAATGAAATGAAAGAACATATACATAATCGTAATCATAGACATTTTGCAAAGATAACAGAGATACAATAAACACATATTCTATTAAATGGCGGAAATAGAACAAATTGTAATACAATTGCTAGAATGGTGGTAGCTATCTCTGAGAAGAGATGTGACTGCTACGCTCATCCGTGCCAAGCTGAATACAAAATGAGGCCAAAGGGGACTATTTATAATAAGAATGAGGTGAGAACCCAAAAATTCCAAAATGTAACCCTAGAAGATGAACCGTCATAAAGTTTGTGGCCCCAAGATGGTAAGTTGAACAGTCAACTTCCTGGGGTCATAACTTTTACATACAACCTCCGCTTTGGGCGTTCGATAGCTCGTTAGAAAGGTATGTCTAAGATTTAAAAATTTTGGTTGGCCAAATGGATGCCGTTGGCAACCATTTGGCCCCAAATCTCCAAAAAATGTCGTTTAGGGCCTCAAAACGGCCCCGGAAGTTTAGGACCTGAAAAACTGTAGAAAAATAACTAGGAAACTGCCACGATGGACAATTGTTTTGAGCTAGTGGAATAGGTGGGTGTCCATCGATCTCCATTTGGATGAATCCTCTCTCCTTAGGAAGCAATGGTCTCCATTGCATCGAATCCCATATCATATCTCGAACTGTGTGTTGAGTTGATCTCCTAGTGCGACATTTGTTGAAGTGACGAGGATGCTTTTCTTTGGCATCCCGAGACGGTTGTAATTGTTGTGTCGATGATTTGTTTTTGGATGAGCACCTTGAATGCATGGCCTTGCATCGTAGATGTACTCGGATAGATGAGGAAACGATGGCTCTATTTGCTTCTTGTATTTGATGAGCAGAGACACCCTGTGTAGAGGGTGTGGAGGTCTCTGTGATCTTATGTTCTCCTTCAGACGCAATTGTGAGGAGGAATAATTTCCTGGTGTGGTTGCTACCCTGCGAGATTGTGGAAGGTACAACTGTCTCTGGGATCTGGTAGAGTTGTCCTCCCAAAGTGACAATGACACTGTGAGGCCGTGACTCATATATAGCATGACGCTTTCACATATATGGTTGTCCTAAAAGAACATCACAGACTTCAAGTGGGGCCACATCACACAATACCTTGTCTTTGAAAGGCTTGATGCCATATGGTAGGAGACATTGTTGAGTAATGCGGATACCTCGCCCTTGGCTTAGCCAACCAATGGTGTAAGGTTGCGGGTGTGGTGTTGGCGAAAGCTCCAATCCCTTGACGAATTCTGCTGAGATCAAGTTCTTTTGGCTTCTGTTGTCAACAACAAAATGTAGAGGCATTCCCTTCAACCACATCTGCGAGTGGAATATGCACTCCTCTGCCTCTGACTCTTTAGGATCCTCTAGTTGAATCTATGTGGTAGCAACAGTGGCAGTCAGGTCTGCATCAATGATCTGCCTCACATTGTATGCGGCTGTGGCATTGGGTTCAGAATTAGAATCAGGATATGATTCTGAATATTTGATCTCGGTCACTAATGACTGCTTTGAGCGACATTCATCAGTGCTCTGCCAAGGGTTTTTATAAAATTCACACCACTTACTAGTGTCCTTCTTTGTCTTTCCATCTCCCTTCTTTGCTTGTGGCGGGGACTGGTTGTCCTTTCCTTGTCCTATGTTTTGCGGGCCATGGTTTCCCTTACCTTCCTTCTACGCTGGGTGCGTAGGTCCAGAGTCTCGCTTGTTCTTTTGTCAAAATTTCTCCTTGATTTTGACAGCATACCGATAGGCGGATCCAAGTGAATAGATGTCCAGGAAGTCCATCTGAATTCGGATGTGCCGATGTAGACCACTACGATATTTTAGAATCAGGCGTCGCTCAGAGTCCTTGATACTCACCTTTGTATGCAAGGTATGAAATTTGTTGGTGTACTACGACACCGTCTGGTCCCTTTCTTGACACAAAATGGTCCATTTTGTGTACTGGTCATCATAGATTCCCATAGGGTAATATTGTTCCTTGACGGAATCTATGAAAGAGGCCCAAGTGGGATTTGTTTCAAACATTTAAGACTCATCTGATGATTTTTTCTCACAATAAGTACCCCACCAATTTTGGACATGCGGGACTGCCTTAAGGAGCACAAAGGTAATCTTTTCTCTATCGAAAAAATTGTGGATAGAGAAATACCCTTCTAGATCATTCAACCAATTATCTAGGGCATCTGCATCAATATTGCCTACAAATAAAGGAATATCAAAGTTAACTTGTACCTTAAAGGGAGTTGCATCCCCTAACCGAATGCTCGTTGAATATGCACTTCCCGTTGCCGGCATTCGCCAAAGGATTTGGGTGAAACTATCCATCATCTCGTTCCTCTGTCGCTCAATGGATTCCTCGAGCAATGACTTGATAGGATCTCTTGCTTTGTCTTCTCTCTTTTCTTTCACCATGGGAGTTCATTTGGGATGACGAGAATGATCAAGTCAAACTAGTTCAAGACCAAACTCTCTATACTCGGACCTCGTCGGGGACATGCGCCAAGAAACAATCAAAGAGCAGATTGCTCTGATACCACTGATCCGGATTTATGCGTGAATGAAATGAAAGAAAATATACACAATCGTAATCACAGACATTTTGCAAAGATAACAGAGATATGGTAAAAACATATTCTATTAAATGATGGAAATAGAACAAACCGTAATACAATTGCTAGAATGGTGGTAGCTATCTCTGAGAAGAGATGTGGCTGCTACGCTCATCCGTGCCAAGCTAAATACAAAATGAGGCAAAATGGGCCTATTTATAATAAGAATGAGGCGAGAACCCCAAAAGTCCAAAACGTAACCCTAGAAGATGAACCATCATAAAGTTTGCAGCCCCAAGGTGGTAAGTTGAAGAGTCAAACTCATGGGGTCATAACTTTTGCATACGACCTCCGATTTGGGCATTTGATAACTCCTTGGAAAGGTCTGTCTAAGCTTTACAACTTTTGGTCAAAAAAAGGTATGCCATTGGCAACCATTTGGCCTTGAATCTCCAAAAAACATTGTTTAGGGCCTCAAAACGGCCCCGAAAGTATAGGACCCAAAAATACCTTATCTTTGAAAGGCTTGATGCCATATGGTAGGAGGCATTTCTGAGTAATGAAGATACCTCGTCCTTGGCTTAGCCAATTGATGCTGTAAGGTTGCGGGTGTGGTGTTGTTGGAAGCTCCAATCCCTTGACGACTTCTGCTGAGATCAAGTTCTTTTGGATGTCATTGTCAACAACAAAATTTAGAGCCATTCCCTTCACCCACATCTGCGAGTGTAATAGGCGCTCTTCTGCCTCAGACTCTTTAGGATCCTTTAGTTGAATCTATGCGGTAGCAACAGTGGCAGTGGGGTCTACATCCATGATCTGCCTCCCATCATATGCGGCTATGGCATTGGGTTCAGAATTAGAATCAAGATCTGATTCTAAAGATTTTATCGTGGCCACTAATGATTGCTTTGAGTGACATTCCTTAGTGTTGTGCCAAGGTATTTTATGAAATTATCACCACTTACCAGTGTCCTTCTTTGTCTTTCCATCTCCCTTCTTTGCTTATGGCAGGGACTGGTTGTCCTTTCCTTGTCATGTGTTTTGCAGGACAGGGTTTCCCTTGCCTTTCTTCTGCGCTGGGTGCACAGGTCCAGAGTCTCACTTGTTCTTTTGTTAAAATAATAATAAGAATGAGGTGAGAACCCAAAAAGTCCAAAACATAACCCTAGAAGATGAACCGTCATAAAGTTTGCGGCCCTAAGGTGGTAAGTTGAACAGTTAACTTCTTGGGGTCATAACTTTTGCATACGACCTCCGATTTGGGCGTTTGATAGCTCATTGGAAAGGTATGTCTAATATTTACTACGTTTGGTCTACCAAATGCATGCCATTGGAAACCATTTATCCCTAAATCTCCAAAAAAAATTGTTTAGGGCCTTAAAACAGCCCCTAAAGTTTAGGACACAAAAAACTGTTGAAAAATAACTAGGAAAATACCATAATGGACAATTTTTTTGAGCCAATGGAATAGGTGGGTGTCCATCGATATCCATCTAGAACAATCCTCTCTCCTTATGAAGCAATGGTCTCCATTGCGTCGAATCCCATATCATATCTTGAACTGTGTGTTAAGTTGATCTCCTAGTGCGGCATTTGTTGAAGTGAAGAGGCTGCTTTTCTTTGGCATCCCAAGAGGGTTGTAATTGTTGTGTGGATGAATAGTTTCTGGATGAGCACCTTGAATGCATGGCCTTCCATCATAGAGGTACTCGGATATATGAGGAAACAATGGCTTTTTTTTCTTGTCTCTGATGAGCAAAGACACCCTGTGTAGAGGCTGTGGAGGTCTCTATGATCTTATGTTCTCCTTCAAACGCAATTGTGAAGAGGAATAATTTCCTGGTGTGGGAGCTTATCTTCCTACCCTACGAGACTGTGGCAGGTGCAACTGTCTCTGGGATCTTGTAGAGTTGTCCTCCCAAAGTGACAATGACACTATGAGGCCATGACTCATATACAGTATGACGCTTCCACATATATGGTTGTCCTAAAAGAACATCGCATACTTCAAGTGGGGCCACATCAAACAATACCTCATCTTTGAAAGGCTTGATGCCATATCGTAGGAGGCATTGCTGAGTAATGCAGATACCTCGTCCTTGTCTTAGCCAACCAATGCTGTAAGGTTGCGGGTGTGGTGATATCGGAAGCTCCAATCCCTTAATGACTTTTGCTGAGATCAAGTTCTTTTGGCTGTCGTTGTCAACAACAAAATGTAGAGGCATTCCCTTCACCCACATCTGCAAGTGGAATAGGTGCTTCTCTGCCTCTGACTCTTCAGGATCCTCTAGTTGAATCTGTGTGGTAGCAACAGTGGTAGTGTGGTCTACATCAATGATTTTCATCCAATTGTATGCGGCTGTGGAATTGGGTTCAGAATCAGAATCAGGATCTGATTCTGAATATTTGATCTTGCCCACTAATGACTGCTTTGAGCGACATTCATCAGTGTTGTGCCAAGGGATTTTATGAAATTTGCACCACTTACCAGTGTCCTTCTTTGTCTTTCCATCTCCCAGCTTCTTTTCTTGTGGTAGGAACTAGTTGTCCTTTCCTTGTCCTGTGTTTTCCAGGCCAGGGTTTCCCTTGCCTTGCTTCTACGCTGGGTGCACAGGTCCAGAGTCTCGCTTGTTCTTTTGTCGAAATTTCTCCTCGATTTTAACAGCATTATGATAGGCAGATCCAATGAAGAGATTTCGAGGAAGTCCATCTTAGTTTGGATGTACCGATGTAGACCAATGCGATATTTCAGAATTAGTTGTCACTCGGAGTCCTTGATACTCAGCTTTGTACTCAAGGTATGAAATTTGTTGGTGTACTACGACACCGTCTGGTTCCTTTCTTGACACAGAATGGTCCATTTTGTGTACTGGTCATCATAGTTTCCCACAGGGTAATACTGTTCCCTGATGGCATCTATGAAAGAGGCCCAAGTGGGATTTGTTTCAAACATTTCAGACTCGTCTGATGAGTTTTGCTCACAATAAGTACCCCACCAATTTTGGACATGGGGGACTTCCTTAAGGAGCGCAAAGGTGATATTTTCTCTGTCCAAAAAATTGTGGACAGAGAAATACCCTTCTAGAAGCTTCAACCAATTATCCAAGGCATCTGCATCAATATTTCCTTCAAATAAAAAAATATCAAAGTTAACTTCTACCTTAAAGGGAGTTGCATCGCCGAACCGACCGCTCGTTAAAGATGCACTTGCCGTTGCCGGCATTCGTTGAAGGATTTGGGTGAAACTATCCATCATCTCATTCCTCTGTCACTCGATGGCATTCTTGACTAGCGACTTGATAGGATATCCTGCTCCATCATCTCTCTTTTCTTCCATCGTGGGAGGTCATTTGGGACAGGGAGAATTATCAAGTCAAACTAGTTCGATACAAAAATCTCTATACTCGGACCTCGTCGGGGACATGCGCTAAGAAACAATCATAGAGAAGATTGCTCTGATACCACTGAACCAAATTTATGCATGAACAAAATGAAAGAAGATATACATAATCATAATCATAGAAATTTTTCAAATATAACAGAGATACAGTAAACACATATTCTATTAAATGGCGGAAATAGAACAGACTATAATATAATTGCTAGAATGGTGGTAGCTATCTTTGAGAATAGATGTGGCTGCTACGCTCATCTGTGCCAAGCTAAATAAAAAATGAGGCCAAAGGGACCTATTTATAATAAGAATGAGGTGAGAACCCCAAAATTCCAAAACGTAACCCTATAAGATGAACCGTCATAAAGTTTGCGGCCCCAAGGTTGTAAGTTGAACAAATAACTTTCGGGGGTCATAACTTTTGCATACGATCTCTGATTTGGGAGTTTGATAGCTACTTGGAAAGGTTTGTCTAAGATTTACAACTTTTGGTCATTAAAATCCATGTTGTTGACATACATTTGGCCCTGAATCTCCAAAAAACATCGTTTAGGGCCTCAAAATGACCTCGAAAGTTTAGCACCCGAAAAACAGTAGAAAAATAACTAGAAAACTACCACAATGGACAATTGTTTTGAGCCAGTGGAATAGGTGGGTGTCCACTGATCTCCATCTAGATAAATCCTCCCTCCTTAGGAAGCAATGGTATCCATTGTGTTGAATCCCATATCATATCTCGAACTGTGTGTTGAGTCGATCTCCTGGTACGACATTTGTTGAAGTGAAGAGGTTGCTTTTCTTTGGCATCCCAAGAGGGTTGTAATTGTTGTGTGGATGGTTTGTTTTTGGATGAGCACCTTGAATCTATGGCCTTGCATAAGAGAAGTACTCAGATAGATGAGGAAATGATTGCTCTATTTTCTTCTTGTGTCTGATGAGCAGAGACGCCCTGTGTAGAGGGTGTGGAGGTGTCTGTGATCTTATGTTCTCCTTCAGACGCAATTGTGAGGAGGAATAATTTCCTGGCATGGGAGCTTATCTTCCTACCCTGCGAGACTATGGAAGGTACAACTGTCTCTGGGATCCGGTAGAGTCGTCCACCCAAAGTGACAATGACACTGCGAGGCCATGACTCATATATAGCATGACGCTTCCACATATATGGTTGTCCTAAAAGAACATCACAGACTTCAAGTGGGGCCACATCACACATGCCTCATCTTTGAAAGGATTAATGCCATATGGTAGGAGGCATTGTTGAGTAATGCAGATACCTCGTCCTTGGCTTACCCAACAGATGCTGTAAGGTTGCGGGTGTGGTGTTGTCGGAAGCTCCAATCCCTTGACGACTTCTACTGAGATCAGGGTCTTTTGGCTGCCGTTGTCAACAACAAAATAAAGAGGCATTCCCTTCACCCACATTTGTGAGTGGAATAGGCGCTCCTCTGCCTCCAACTCTTTAGGATGCTCTAGTTGAATCTGTGTGGTAGCGACAGTGTAGTGGGGTCTACATCAATGATCTACCTCCCATTGTATGTGGCTATGGAATTGGGTTCAAAATTAGAATCAAGATTTGATTTTGAAGATTTGATCTCAGCCACTAATGACTGCTTTGAGCGACATTCATCAGTGTTGTGCCAAGGGCTTTAATGAAATTCACACCACTTACTAGTGTCCTTCTTTGTCTTTCCATCTCCCTTCTTTGCTTGTGGCAGGGACTGGTTGTCCTTTCCTTATTCTGTGTTTTGCGGGCTAGGGTTTCCCTTGCCTTGCTTCCGCGCTAGGTGCACAGATCTAGAGTCTCGCCTGTTCTTTTGTCGAAATTTCTCCTTGATTTTGACAGCATATGGATAGGCGGATCCAAGTGAAGAGATGCTGAGGAATTCCATCTAAATTTGAATGTACTGATGTAGACCACTGTGATATTTTAGAATTAGGTGTCGCTCGGAGTCCTTTATACTCATCTTTGTACGTAAGGTATGAAATTTGTTGGCGTACTCCAACACCATCTGGTCCCTTTCTTGACGCAGAATGGTCCATTTTGTGTATTAGTCATCATAGTTTACTATAGGGTAATACTGTTCCTTGATAGCATTTATGAAAGAGGCCCAAGTGGGATTTGTTTCAAACATTTCTGACTCGTCTGATGAGTTTTGCTCACAATAAGTACCCCACCAATTTTGGACATGGGGGACTACCTTAAGGAGCGTAAAGGTAATATTTTCTCTGTCGAAAAAACTGTGGATAGAGAAATACCCTTCTAGAACATTCAACCAATTATCCAGGGCATCTGCATCAATATTGCCTTCAAATAAAGGAATATCAAAGTTAACTTGTACCTTAAAGGGAGTTGCATCCCCGAACCGACTACTCGTTGAAGATGCACTTGCCGTTGCCAACATTCGCCGAAGGATTTGGGTGAAACTAAGCATCAACTCGTTCCTCTGTAGCTCAAGGGCTTCCTCGAGCAGCGACATGATAGGATCTCCTGCTCCATCGTCTCTCTTTTCTTCCTCCATGGGAGGTCATTTGGGATGATGAGAATGATCAAGTCAAACTAGTTCGAGACCAAACTCTCTATACTTGGACCTCGTCGAGGACATGCACCGAGAAACAATCAAATAGCAGATTGCTTTGATACCACTGATCTAGATTTATGCGTGAATGAAATCAAAGAAAATATACAGAATCATAATCACAGAAATTTTGCAAAGATAAAAGAGATACAATAAACACATATTCTATTAAATGGCGGAAATAGAACAAAATGTAATACAGTTGCTAGAATGGTGGTAGCTATCTCTGAGAAGAGATGTGGCTGCTACGCTCATCTGTGCCAAGCTAAATACAAAATGAGGCCAGAGGGGCCTATTTATAATAGGAATGAGGTGTGAACCCCAAAATTCCAAAATGTAACCCTAGAAGATGAACCATCATAAAGTTTGTGGCCCCAAGGTGGTAAATTGAACAGTTAACTTCCCAGGGTCATAACTTTTGCATACGACCTCCGATTTGTGCGTTCGATAGCTGATTGGAAAGGCCTGTCTCAGATTTACAACTTTTGTTTTCCCAAATACATGCCATTGGGAACCATTTGGCCCTGAATATACAAAAAATTCCGTTTAGGGCCTCAAAATGACCTCAGAAGATTAGGACCCAAAAAACTATTGAAAAATAATGAGGAAACTGCCAAAATGGACAATTGTTTTGAGCCACTGGAATAGGTGGGTGTCCACTGATCTCCATCTGGATCAATCCTCCCTCCTTAGGAAGCAATGGTGTCCATTGTGTCGAATCGCATATCATATCTTGAACTGTGTGTTGAGTTGATCTCCTTGTGCGACATTTGTTGAAGTGAAGAGACTGCTTTTCTTTGGCATCTTGAGAGGGTTGTAATTGTTGTGTGGATGATTTGTTTTTGGATGAGCACCTTGAATGCATGGCCTTGCATCATAGAGGTACTCAGATAGATGAGGAAATGATGGCTCTGTTTTCTTCTTGTGTCTGATGAGCAGAGACACCTTGTGTAGAGGGTGTGGAGGTCTCTATGATCTTATGTTCTCCTTCAAACACAATTGTGAGGAGGAATAATTTCATGGTGTGGGAGCTTATCTTCCTACCCTGTGAGACTGTGGTAGGTGAAACTGTCTTTGGGATCCATTAGATTTGTCCTCCCAAAGTGATAATGACACTGCGAGGCCATGACTCATATACAGCATGATGCTTCCACATATATGGTTGTCCTAAAAGAACATCACAGAATTCAAGTGGGGCCACATCACACAATACCTCATCTTTGAAAGGCTTGATGCCATACCGTAAGAGGCATTTTTGAGTAATGTGGATACCTCATCCTTGGCTGAGCCAACCGATGCTGTAAGGTTACGGGTGTGGTGTTGTCGGAAGCTCCAATCCCTTGAAGACTTCTGCTGACATTAGGTTCTTTTGGCTGTCGTTGTCAACAACAAAAATGTAGAGGCATTCCTTTCACCCACATTTCCGAGTGGAATAGGTGCTCCTCTACCTCTGACTCTTCAGGATGCTCTAGTTGAATCTGTGAGGTAGCAACAGTGGTAGTGGGGTCTGCATCATTGATCTACCTCCAATTGTATGCGACTATGGCATTGGGTTCAGAATCAGAATCAGGATCTGATTTTGAATATTTGATCTCAGCCACTAATGAATGCTTTAAGCGACATTCATCAGTGTTTTGCCAAGGGATTTTATGAAATTTGCACCACTTACCAGTGTCCTTCTTTGTCTTTCCATCTCCCTTCTTTGCTTGTGGTGGGTACTGGTTGTCCTTTCCTTGTCTCGTGTTTTGCCGGCTAGGGTTTCCCTTGCCTTGTTTCTGCGCTAGGTGCACAGGTCCAGAGTCTTGATTGTTCTTTTGTCAAAATTTCTCCTCGATTTTAACAACATACTGATAGGAAAATCCAAGTGAAGAGATGTCGAGGAATTCCATCTCAGTTCGGATGTATCGATGTAGACCACTGCGATATTTCAGAATTTGTTGTCACTCGCACTACTACATTTTGACCAAAAATCCGACGGCCGTCATGTCGGATTTTCGACACTTCCCTGTCGCATGTATGACACTTTGATTTTTTGTTAAGTGTCGGAAACATGTCGTTGGGTTTGTGACACCTAAATAACCGTCGATTAAGCGACACCTATGTAACCGTCGGTTAAATTTAAAGCGTCGGTTAAGTGACGGAATATCTTCGACAGTGGTAAAAGTTTTTTAAGAAAATAACCTTCATGCCGTCGGTTAAGCGACAGAAGGACCGTCGGATAAGCAACGGATATTAAGACGAAGCATCGGAAAAACGACAGAAAGAACCATCGGATTTGCAATGGATATCTACAAAAAGCGTCGAAAAAGCGACAGGTGAAAGCGTCGCTTAAGCGACGCCTGTTGAAATTTAAAAAAAAAATATTGTGAAAATATTGTGCCAGTACCTAATTCTCATCGCACTAGGTAAGCAATAACAAAACAAATTCTATACAAAGGAGATAGATTTACGCTTGTCAAGACTGGTTATTTGTTACATCGTACACCGTTCTCACTTAGTTTTTTTTCCATATCTTATTAGTTGAATTCTTTATTGAAAGTGTGAGAAGAACTCAGCTTATTGAAAATAACAATTTTTCATAATTAACAAGAGTTATACCTTGTTATTATTATTATTAATATATGATATTTGTTACTCAATTTGATGAACAATCACCCATTTTTGTAAACAAAATGAACAAAGTAAAATACTAGAATGACACAAGTTAACCTCTAAGTATTTCAGTTCCTAAACTTGGTCGATAGACCAGACTTATGATATGATATCTGTAATGCAATTCAAAATCAATGAATTAATCGCTTCCAATTTCAATCTCTGGCACGGTAAGGAATTCACCTGAACTTCATTTTGGACCAAATTTCATTGTAGATTGCCTCCCTTGACTCCATAAACATGTGGATTATCCCATACCAGTGTGTAGTTCCAGGCTTCGGCCTTCTTAGATGCTTATTAATCTAATTTAAGCACTGTTGGCTCCTTCAGCGAATGGTAAGGCAGGAGAGCACTTCCTTTTATCAGACTAAGTGTCTAAACCACTCGGTCCTCCTAGCTGTGAGCATGACAGCGCATGGAGGAATTCCATTGGATGCAGGTCAGGAATAAAAAGAGCCATGAGATGAGCATTTGACTTACCAAACGAGCTATCCCTCAAAAGCCTCATACTTCACTTGGAAATCTTCAAAGGCAGAGATCTGAAAACACTTATTTCTTTCAATGTCTGAGATCTGAATTCACTTAATTCTTCAATGGCAGAGAATTGAAATCACTTATTACTTCATTGACAGAGTTGTATACCCTGAATTCTTAAAGGACTGAGAGCTGCATGAACTTATTTCTTCTTTGCCAAAGAGCTGCAAACACTGAATTATTCATTGACTGAAAGCTGAGTGCAATTATCTCTTCATTGCCAGAGAGCTGTAAGAACTAATTTCTTTATTGACTGAGAGCTGAAAACTTATTTCTTCAATGACAGAGAGCTGAAAGCGCTTAAATCTTCAATGACAGAGAGTTGAAAGCACTTAGTTCTTCAATTGCAGAGCTGTAAACACTGATTTCCTCATAGGCAGAGAGCTGAATGCACCTATTTCTTCAATGCCAGAGGGCTGAAAACACTGAGATCTTCAATGACTGTAAGCAATTTGTGTACACAGTGCAGTTGAAAAGCCTTAGCAACCATCTTAATTGAACAACAATGAACATGAACATGGTACAGAACAATGTTAAACAAATAACAATATCAAAGATAGAAATATATCAGCTTTCAATGAAGCCTCAGTTCTAGAAGAACCAAGTTTAATTCTGTAAGGTATCTAGAAAGCTTTGCATGTCATAGCATACAATGGAAAGAAGAAACTTGAGTTCTAAACATACCAACATAAGCCCAGTCCCATAGAACTGGTATGTTATGACTCGCCAAAAATCACCAATGGAATTATATAAATGATACCAATACAATTGTTAATCTATAATCTCCAGCTCACCTCTAGTGTGCAAGCAAAAACAACTTCAAAAATGTGTGGTACATCCTCCATCATAACAACTCTATACCTAAGACGTTACACCAAAGTCAAAAAATAGATGGTCAATAAAATTAAGCCTTGGAACAAAAGTAATTATGAGGACAAACAGTCCATATGACCATCCTCAAACCATAAAAGTTTGTAAGTGTTTACATCGAAGTAACAGAGACAATGTAATTGTGCAGGCACCTCTAGGCTCCATCAGTATGTGTGTGTGAGTGTGTGTGAGAGAGAGAGACATACTTGTTTATTATAGTAGCAAATAATGATAGAACTTCAGACTCTATAGCATCAGGCACATTCCGTGCATAGTCCCCCAGTATAGGATCCATCATGGGTTGTACAAATTGCTTCCCAATATGCGGTTGATCTTCAGCTTTATCTACAAATGTTTCAATCAATTTGAGGGTCTCCCTCTTGACAGATCTGATTCAAAATACACCATTTTCCTTTATTACAACATAGCACATATAAGAGATGCATAGAAAATGCTTCAAATACAAGCAATATCGAAACAAAATAAATTTTAAGTGATGTGCTAGAAAAACCTACCTTAGTAGCTTCACATATGATGTTTTAGAAGCAAATGGGCCACCTTCCGCTATGCTATTAGATATGATATCACTATACATTCTGTTCAAGTATATGACAAACAAATCAAAATAGATCAGTGTGATTCAAGTACATATGTATTATAGAAACACTAAACCAAACGCATGATTACAAGCAAACATGAAACATATAGCTAAGTTAACTCATTTTATAAGTAGAATTAAAGAAAAGCAACTTTCAAGTACAAGCCTCTCCGTGTGAAGGAAAAAAGCAAATTAAAATGTGATTAAAAAAAAGCAAGCACAAAATACTTGTTTGAAATCATCCCTAATTAAAAGTTGACAGAACTTGTAAAAAATCGCAGCTGATAATGTCAATTGTGTCTAGCTCGAGTGGTTGGGAGGAATGGTTGTTATATTCCCCATCTTGGTTCAAATCTGGTAAGAGGTTGAGCTATTAAAGAGCATAATGTTGTAATGGACTTGAACCCTATGTTGACAAAGCCTCGAGCTTCTGTGAAATCCAGTTTACCCTGAATACTATCATCAATGAGGGGAAGTACCTAGCTGATTTCCCCAGGATATGTATTCCATGGAATAAAACCAGCAGATGATGATTGATCGCACAGACATGCCTAGAAAAATATATCAGCATCCATAACTAACTGACAAATGTAGAGGTGAAAGCCGTGTATGGCCATCAATAGTGAACTGTAGAGGTGAAGAAAACCATGTATGGTCATCACTAGTGAAGCCTGAAATAATGATGGTGTATAGGTAAAAAAGGTTATGAAGGTACGTATCCCAAATTGCACAAGAATTGCTCTCACCCCAGAGAGGAGTAGGAAGGACAAGAATTTCTTCTATAGACTTATTGCTCTCACCCCAAAAAAGAGAAAGAAGTACGAGAATGTAGCATTTTTGGTATGTTATCGGATCTATCAGTAACGGTGGATGGATCCACAAATCCCCAAATTGGGATACACAATCAAATCCAGATCCACAATTATACACCCAGGATCAGCTCCATGACCATGCAATCATGGCTACTTACATATTCTAATCAAAAGTAAACTTTGTAGCCACTTTTACTTTTAAAGTGGCTATAAACTCTACTTTGAATAGGTTGGTGTTTTAGGGGGGATCTGGCTTGCTAGGAATGTTTGTATTTTTGAAGAAAACACAAATTCCTCAATTTTACACTGCCTAGGTGATGGCTTTGCTTACAACCTTACAGACCACTGCCTGTGCTAAAAGACAAAGGATTATGGGTGAACCTCTGATTGATAAGACATCCTTGAAGTTTTTTTGGCAGAGCCTATCAAGGTCCTGGACAGGTTTGTGGCTTGGATATGTG
>LPNX010298402.1:45337-57293 GCA_001517045.1 Pseudotsuga menziesii
TGAAAAATACAAGTAAAAATAATTTCAAGGTAAAAATTGTAACAGTTAGAAGAAGAACTCTTTCAACCAGGTCCATGACTCTTAATGCATTGTGTTTATGAATTTACAAGTATGTGCAGTCCATAAACTTATATAAGAGTCTTAATTAAATTTCTAACATCCAATTAACGAGTAAACTGTTAAGAGTCAAGATAGTTTTTTTCATATAATGAGAAAAATATTTAATTATAAACCCTAAGATAAGGTTCAAAAGGAATATACCTCTAATGAGTGTGGGGACTTAAGAACTTTTAGAAATAACTCTTTTAGTAAAATAGGCTAGATTTATAGTTATAAGCATAGAGTAATTCTTTTGTAGTTTACAAAAGATTCATATACTTATGATCAAAACTAAACTCCATGTGTTTGACTGATCTAAGCAAAAAGTTTGAGTACGATAATTTCTTCCTAAGTAAACTCTAGATCAAAATTACTGTAAGCAAAGAATGCAAGTATTCATTAGAATTTAATCATAATCATCCAAACGATTTAATGTCTTTTTGATAGTATTTGACTATGCAATTTTAACCCATCCATATGTAATTTTGTTTTAACATCCTTATAGAGTTTGACGACATAACCAAGATCAACGTTACCTCTTATGGAGACAGGCTATTTTTAAACAATCTAAATCTAGCATCATAATCATGCTAGAGAAGTATCTTCTTGACTTGAATATAAAAAATATTTTTACTGGAACTTACACTTACTTGTTAAAACCTATAAAGAACCATCAGTCCCACTATGTTATATTTAAGCTAAGTAAGTATTGATCATTCCCAAGAAACTTTCCCCTAGTTGACAAAAGAAATCAATAGTATAACTAGCATGAGTAAAATACAAGTTTCTTTTATACTTTTTGGAAAATTACAACTGCTAAGTTGAAAACAGTTCTAACATTGTTTTTAAAGATGAGCCTCTAGATAATAAAAATTCTTATAAAGAAGTAATCTATGTTTCTCTTACAAACTGTTTTATTATCTACTAACATTTAGGGGTACATTAGCAGTGACATTTGACATTTTATGTCAAATAAATGTTTTTAAATTTTTACAAATTTTTGAGTTATTACAACGAGCCAGGTTTTATAGGCCTTTGGAGGATAGGGATGGTTGAAGAAAAGGTGGACGAGGTGGATGGGAGATTCTACTAGGGGGGACATCAAGCCCAGTTGGTCCACAAGAGTAGGGATGAGGGTGCTACGTAGTCATATTTGGAGAAGCTTCATGAATATTCTCTTTTTCTCTTTAAAACTCGAGCACCACTCTTTCACTATGTACAGAGAGAGTTACCAAGGTGGAACCACTTCTTGATCAAAGGGTAAGGGCGGTGTCACCACTTATTGTCCAGAGACAATATGCATTACTGAAGAGGGTAATGCTTATAACATAAAATGGAGAGGCAGTAATGGACTCAAATATGAAATTATGAGTCTTGGCCAAAGTCCAACTTCATCACTTGAGGAATTTGAGGCAATTTATGGTGTTTGAGTTCTTAGTACATGATGTTGATGAGAATTATGTGTAAGAGAGGAAAGGTTCAAAAAAATACTGAGTAACTATCGAAATATACCTCAATATGGTACCCTCAGAGTTATATTCAAACTCCCCACCCGCTGTGCTAAGAAAAGGAAAATCCTCAGTCTTAAAACCACCTCACAAAATAGCCGAGCCAACCCCAAGTCCCAACTCAGCAAGTAAAACACCCTTATCCAAGTCATTCACCAGTATTGACACACCCCCCTTGAGTATCAACCAACTCCACCGGATCCAGTGGAGCATCCTCAATAGAAAGTGTAATAGACTCCTTAATAACACCATTCCCCCCACCACATTAGAATCAATAGCAAGGGTTTCCTTGCAGGACCCCAACAAACCATCCCCCACATGACATCAGTGGCTAGCCATAACCCCCTATGCTAAATCATCAATGGTATCGAAGTAAACCGTCGCTAATTCAACATATACAGACTCTAAGAAAGGGAAAACGTTAGTGGCATTTTGGGTGGACAGAGTCTGTGCATTTGTACCTATCAGCATCTTTGTCTTTTGGGAATTCGTTGAAGATCCACCATCCACTGATCTAGCATCAGGAGTGACATAAGATCTACTACCACCAATTAAAAAAGTTCAAGCATCCAATAAATGACCCATAGCCCAACAAAAATGGCATCTGAATGGATCATGCAGGTAGTACGAACGTTGCTCAACAATCCAACCACCCCAATTGATATCCAGGAATTCCTCCAAACCCTCAAAAATGTTGATTTCCATGAGCACTTTCGCTATTTGTTTATGAAAGGAGTGGAGGTGATCCTAATCAAAGGTGATAAATCTCTTAAGGAAATTACCAATCACTCGTAAAGACTCCCTGGTCCAAAGTGACAATGGCAGATACAACAACAAAAACCAAAGATGTCTCTTATGCACCTTCGACCTATAAGGATCAAATCTACTCCACCACCTCCATAGCATCAAAGACCCCTTATCAATGAACCAAATACCATTGATAATCCTACTCGCATATGCTTCTTCAAGAAAAAGAAAAACATACCACCCATTTGAGAGTTGGCTAACAGTAGGTGTGTAATCCAATAGGGGTTTCCACATTTTAGCAATCCACACGATCCAACCCTCCTTGTCCATGTGGAAATACTCCAAACTCCCAACCGGGGACCTAACGCTAAGAGACAAGAACTTTTCCATCACATCGTCCTTATAAACAAAAGAACACTTCCTTCTTTGTAAAGCTTTATATGTCTGTGGTTTATTTCGGTCTCATGACCGACCTCCCAGAAACCCTTCCATAGTCAACCCACACCCTGATAAGCAACACGATAAAACCCAAAACCACCGCCCAAACCACTTCCACAGTAAAATCCACCCTCCGCTCACAACCAACCCACCAAAACCCACCACTGAACCACAATAAACTATAGTATTTAGAAAAAAGAAAATGATCGATAAATTCAACATGTCATCATCAGGAATAATGTAATCATTGCCCATGTGAAGACCCAAAATGAATCCACCACCTGATACAACATACCAACCCTCAGTTTGTTATAAAGTAAGACTTCAAAAGACCCAGCAATAACTTACTTCCAAACCCTAGTCACCATGCCGAGATCATGTAAGATACTAGTGCTCCATCATTCCATACCACCTTGTCGTAGAGAAAAAATAGTTGGATTACACAAGAAAACCTAACCCTAGTCCTCTCCATCTCTCCTCACACCTCACCCATCTTGTCATGATATATAAATAAAAGGTATATATATTATTGTGCGGTAATTTTATATCCCTTGAGTAGAATTGATGTGTGATAATCAAACTTGTATAAATTAAAATACCAAATGTTCTTTACCTTTTATAAAAAGCAAACGTGAATATCATTCACACAACTAAAAAATGAAAGAAGTGCACATAGTAAAATATATACCTGAAAATAAACATACATAGTATATGAAAATATATTATTAGAGCAGAAGAGAAGCTACAACTACGCACATTGACATTTAAGGTTGTATGAATTCGTTTCTTTCACACAACTTGTGCTCGCAGCAATTTCTATAGACTTTTCACACTATGAGCTTGGGCTCTCCAACACTTCTCCCAGAAAAAATCAGTTTTTTATACTGATACATTCACCTAAACATACAAAGATATAATATTGGCTTCTCTCAGAAGCAAGAGAGTAATACTAATGACAACACTTATTTTATGACTGAAATTCACCTAATAGCTTGACTTGGATAATACTACATGGCTAATAATAAGACACATACATAAAATGTACCCTCATGGACTCACTTTATGAATTCATACGTAGAGTGACTAAGCCCACAAAGATGTGATGACATCTTCTCATAATTCATATTTCCAATGCTCCCCCTTATTTAGGAGAACATGGAAATCATTAAACAAAAATTTAATCAACACAATTCAAAGCTAAGAGTTTGTGCAATACTAGCTTCATTGCCATTCACAATAAAAAATATTGTGACTAAATCTTCTCAAAAATAGCAACTCATAAAGAACTTCACAAATACTTTAATGAGCCCCTTGCCAATAGTTTTGTGAAAATTTCTTATAGTGGACCTTCTAACCTGCAAAATTCTAAACAAATTTCTACGGTTATTTACCAATTCAGCATTGAAATGATACCTAGTATCAGTATGATTTGTTCTTTTGTGGAATACATGATTCTTTGACAATGTAATGGATAAACTATTGTCATATTATATTGGTGTAGGTTCGTTTGTATCCTATGACTAATCTTTTAACATCTGTGCATCAAAATAGTCTAACTAGTAGCACTTGTAGCTGCGACATACTTAGATTTTGTTGAAAAAAGTGTCAAAATGGGATGTTTCTTTAAAGGCCATGACACAACATCAATAACAAAATGAAAATGCAATACCCTATATTTTAAGTCTTGGACATATGTTACTATTTGTTTATTATTGCGGCACAAAATGTTAGGATTATGGACTTGGACAATATTTATTATTATTGTTATTGTTATTGTTATTTTTTTATAAATAACTAACTCAACATGGAAAACTAACGAGAATGGGGGGCATAGGTTCCATATGTGAGGAGGTTGGAGACTAAGAACTGTTGGTATCCCTAACATTACTTGTTGGACACTATTTTTGGTTGTTTTTGTTTATGGAGGTACTATTACACCCTCTTGACTAGTGCGCCTTCCTTGTCCTTGTTCTTGTGTCATTTGTAACTCCTCATGTGCTAGTGTGTCCTAACTGGTTGTTTTTAGCCAGTAATATTTGAAGTGTAACTCCCAACTTTTGATGCCCCCTTTTTCTATTCTTGGAATGGAATATCATGAAAGAGTAACTCCTCTATTTATTCAAGTTTTCTTGGTAGGAATTCAATTCATCCTCTTGTGGTTTGAAAAACCCATTGTATTTGAGTTTCCTATCTTGGTAATTCAAATAGCTATAGAAGGATTCCAATTGGCCTCTTTCCTTCTTATTCTCTCTCTATGATATCTCTAGTGCAGTGGAATTCTCTGTTATCTAGAAAATACATGCTCTTGAGTAGGAGATGCATGGTATTGTTGAAGATTGAAGGCCTTGTAATGAGGTTTTAATAACCTATAACGGGATTGAAGATTGATATATGTTTACACAACGTGAGACCTTATCCCATTGCTTCTCTTTGTTAAAAGCTAGATCATAAAATGTGGGTGAGAGTGGTGATATCCTAAAGGCCCGTGGAGCAAGCAGAGTCACAACTCACTAGGTAGAATAGATGGAAGAGAATGTTTAGATGGAGAAATGTTATGGTTCAGAAGGGCGCAATCATATGTTATGGTTCATATATTTCTTAGTATTTTTGGTTTGTGAGACATTTTCCATTGCATACATAACATTGTTTCCAATAAGGAATATTTTTTGTTTCCTTTAAATAGGTTTCCATTTGATTGAGATATGAATATTTTTGTGTGGCGTTGTTCCCGATGTTTAGATGACCACACCATACCTTTTTTTTAGATTACCTCTCATGTAGATCTATGGCCTTATCTTTGAGGCGACTGTCACGTTTAAATATGCATGAGCATGGCATGTCTACATGTGGGTGAAACGATATCCTCTTGAATCTCGATGCCTTTATGAGATTATTTATTTCATTTTAAGAGTTATATGTGCTCATGGATCTTATTTTTATCTATGGTGTATGGATGCAGGTAGAATCTAGTATATTTGGTGTTATTGTGGTAGTTCTATTGTCTATATTCCAGCCAATAGATTTGATTTTATCTTTGCTATAGATCAACTTCTAATGTATATGAAGTTGTAGATGATAGCTTATGAATTTAATTTTTGTTGTCATTTACATGGTTGTATATGAAAACCATGAAACTTGATGTTATTATTGTTTATATGGATGCAAATGGAATCCCTCGTATCTAGTTTTGTTTAGCAATCAATAGAGTTCATTTTCAATATTTGTTAATATGGTTGATAGTGGTAACTTGTAGATTTGTTTAATTATATTGTTTATTGAGGCTTTCATATCTTATTATATTAAAGTTTAAATGACTAATAGATTTGATATTTCATGTTTGAAAACATGTTAATGGCATGCTCATATCTGGTTGCATTTCATGCATGCATTTATCTTGTATAACATGTGTATTGGGGAATGGCCTCATTTGTATTCATGGATTTTATTTTAGAAGGTTGAATGTTTTATTTTAGTGGCTCTTTGGCATGCTGGCCTATCTTTAGTTACTCTTATTTCTCTATGAATTACCTTGATTCAACCTTTATTGTAGGTTTCCATGTGTCTTAGGTCTTCGATTTGGGGCCAGGGACATCATCCAAAAGTATACCTAGATGTGTTTTTCCTGTCATCTATGCTTCCTCCACTATCACTGCGAGTATATCCAATAAGTCTGAAATTTTCTGAAGTAGAATACAAAATACATAAATCTTTTGTGCCACTCACATATTCGTAGAATTCTTTTATCTTCCTACCATTGAGATTCCTTTGGACAATCCACAAACCTTGAAATTATGCTTACTACATACATAATATCGAGTATTGTGGATGTCAAATACATAAGGATTCTAACCAACCCTTTTAATAGTGTGGGATCAACATCTGATACATCATTCTCCTTGCTTAACTTCAATCCAATTATGACTGGTGTTGGGGAATCTTTGCAATTCAACATATTAAATCTCTTCAATTGGAGTGTGAAATCAATATACCATCTTTGGATTGATGGAATTAAATGCCCAAGAAATATTTCATAAGCCCTAGATCTTTAATTTTAAATTCATATTTCATCATTAATTTAAAGTGATCTATGTTGAAATCACTGGTAAATTTCATATCATCCGCATACAAACAAAGAATTAACATATTACCATGTTTGTTGGCTTTGATGTACAATGTTGTCTCATGTTGTCTCACAGTCACTTCTTTGAAATCCATTATGAAGGAGATATGAGTCAATGTGATTGTACCAAGCTCTAGGAGCTTGCTTTAATCATTAAAGAGCCTTTTTAAAAGTGTATACCTTATTTTATTACCGTAGAATCATATAAACTTTAGGTTATTCCACACATTTGTTCCTCTAAATAGTCATTTAGAAATGTTGATTTAACATCCATTTCATAAATAGGGCATTTGTTGTGCGGAACAATGGCCAAAATTGTTTTAACTATGTCCATTTATGCAACAAGTGCAAATATTTCATTGAAATCTATGGCAGGCTATTGTGTGAAGCCCCTTGCAACTAATATTTCCTTCTGATTTTGCACATTCCCATCAACATCTTGTTTGGTTTTATAAATCCATTTTATACGTATGCCATCCTTTTCTTTAGGCACATCTACCAACTCCCATGTTTGGTTCTTTGCAAAGCATTCAATTTATTCATCCATGGCTTTCTCGCATACATCATTTTTAGGAGTTTCTTCAGAGGCTGGTGGAGCATCTATTTTGGAAAACAATGCAAAAAATAAAAATGAATTTATTATATGAACATTTTATAAATACTACAAACATCTTTTTTTAATGGAAATAAGCTTTCTAATGTCAGATCAGAAGATGTAGTACTACTTGGACTACTTGTTGGAGTTTGTTGCACTGTTGGTGTACTTAAAAGAGTAGCTTATGATGCAGAAGGTGGCACAATAGTTTGTGTTGTGTCATGTGGTCCATTTCTTGGAGTGGAGGGTATGGAAATTTGACTTATATGTGGTATATTAACCACATCATCTATCATGTCATAATGAGAGACAAAATCTATAATTTTTTCATTCTTCTCTACACTTCCATCCCATCCTTCATTCTCCAAAAACTGAACATCATGGCTGATTATGATAATTTTGGTGATGGGATCATACAACTTGTATGATTGTGTACCTTATGAACACACAATGAATATGTGTTTCTATCATTTTTTATCCAATGACTTTGTCAACTCATCTGATATACGTGCATATGCGATACACCCAAAAACATTGTTCTTCACACTCTTCATTGGACACCTATTCATGATGTTTACAACACTGGCTATTGCATCAACCT
This sequence comes from Pseudotsuga menziesii, assembly GCA_001517045.1. Taxonomy (NCBI): domain Eukaryota; kingdom Viridiplantae; phylum Streptophyta; class Pinopsida; order Pinales; family Pinaceae; genus Pseudotsuga; species Pseudotsuga menziesii. The sequence continues at coordinate 53,446 of LPNX010298402.1, forward strand.
AGTATTCATTTGACAATTGTTTGGATACCAACATGTTGTGCAATATTTCCACAATGGTTTTTTCTTCCTCTTTGCGACACCATGTTGTTAAGGTGTATAACAGGTTGTAAATTTCTTGTGTATACCATGAGGTTTATGAAAATTGAAGAAATATTTTGAAATATATTCACTTCCTTTGTCTATCCTTAAGGATTTGATGTAATAGCCACTTTGCTTCTCCAAAATTGCCTTAAACTGCTGAAAACATCCAAATGCATCATATTTATGTTTCAGGAAAGAAATCCAAGTTTTCCTTATAAAATCATTAATGAATGTGAGGAAGCAATTGCAGTCGCCTATAGAGGGTGTTTGTATTGGCCCATATATATGTGAATGCATAATTTCAAGTGGTGCACGAGCTCTAATTCACTTGCCAATTGAAAATGATTTTCTGTGTTGTTTTCCAAAGATACAACCTTCACACGTTCTTTCTGGTTTCTTAATTAGTGTAAAACCTTTCAACATATTTGTTTATATGTAGTAGCTTCATCCCACAAAAATCTAAATGCCCAAATCTAAAATCAAGACTCATCCTGAACCTCTGATTGAAATGTTACTTGTATTTATGTACCATTTTATTTTTCTTCCTTGGATCATGGCTTGCCCGCTTCTTTACATTCTTCTTTAAATCTAGTGCGAGAGTTCACATTATTTGTGTCTTGCGCAATCCTTCGCTCCAAATCAAGCTTTATTATTTAAGAGAAATAAATGGTTTATTGTCAGCTGTGCCTTAGCTTTAGTTGATTGGTTGGCTATCTATCCATAATAACACAATGATCATCTTCCATGTAGACTATATAGCCCTTTTATAACAATTTCCCAAGACTGATTAAATTATGCTTTAGGCCTGCAACATAATATACATGGTGCATAATTTTCTATGTCTCCCTTTTGGTTAGAATATCAACATTGTCGTTTCCCAAAATAGTGGCTTGAATATTGTTACCTAGTGTGACATCAGTTTGAAGTGATTTATCCATACTAGAAAACAAATTTCTGGATTTCTTGTTATATAATTAGTACATCCTAAATCTAAATACCATATATCGCATGGACTTTCTTGGAGAATATTACATTCAAGTAAGGAAGAATTCCATAAACATTGTTTTAGTGGAAGTGTTGGTGTTGCTTTACTAATTTTGACCTTGCTTATTTCGTTCATCTTTTTTTTCTTTACATTCATATCCATAATACTAAAACTTCTTACAATAATGGCATCATATTCATGATTTGTCAAATCCTTGGCCACTTGGCTAACTGGGATTATGATTTTGACCTTTACGGAAAACATTTGCATTACTACAACTGGGTCGATCTCTAGAAAAACATTTTCCTCAGCCTATATGGTTAAATCTCCCCCTTCCTCTTACATGGCTTATAGTTGATTTTGTTGCAAATGCATTTTCCAATGATGTATTTGATTTGTTTAATATGTGTCCATGATTGATCAATGAGACTTGCAACTCACCGAGAATGAATTAGGTCAAATATTTGGTTTCTTCAAAAATCACATGTAAAGGATCAAATTTAGGAGGAGGAATTCTACTGCTTTTTCAACAAACTTCCTATCCTCTATGGTTTCTCCATCAGACTTAATTTGATTCCACCAAAGTGAGTATAAACAAATTCTATTAAATCTGAATCTTTCATCTATATATTTTCAAAATCTTCTCTAAGATTTAGTAATTAAGGGTTTTTACCTTATCCCCAACATTATTGGTAGGCAATTTGTAGTGTATCCCATGACTCATTGACTTGCTTTGCTACTGCTACTCTTTGTTGGAGTATGCTCTTATGCATACTCTTTGGGGTTTTCCCAGCAATTTCATACCTGAATGGTCTTCCGTCGGGATATTATGTAGATTTTGCAGCCGCTGACTCATTGTATTTATTTAAATGAGATTATGAGAATTTCACTGCACTTATTTCTCCGCAGGATCTTGTAATTTGGGTTAAGTTTTGAAATGAACTTTGCTTAAATATCGACGCATTCATTGGCTAAGGAAGGTTGAACAGTGAATCCTCAATGGCGGCTTCTCTTTACATAAATCCTAGTTTTTTTTATTCGTATGTACCGTCTCGTGTTTCCAACAAAAGATGGGTTAAATACATTCAATGACAATTAAACCGTCTTGCTACAAAATCCAAAGAAGAACATCATCATAAGGTGTGCTATGATTTGCCTTTAAAACTGGCCCTCTACAAAAGTACTCCATGCCATAATCTACAGTGAAAACTGAAAATAGAGGATTAAATGTCAAAAAGTTAAGTATAAAATACAAATTATAATTAGTATAGTCACAAGTAAAGTAGTTGGTAAATGTCTATGGACTTAATCAATCACTTAATTTTGTGAAGATAGGTAACTCTTAAACAATGCTAAAAATATATAATTAATCTAATAGACTTATACAAGTGTATTGTCGAGATTGATTCTATGGGAGTCGTCCAAAATTCATAATTAATAATTTCAAAAGAATAAAAAAAATAGCTTAGTTAACATGTGATAAGTACAATTAGTGGTAGTTGGAAAATTAAACTTCAACTTCAACTATTCGAATAATAGATACAACTATGGGATTAACTCCATTGATTTTACAACTATTAGCTTAATGTTAACTCCAATCATGACTTTACTTGAAGTGCAATTGCTGATATATTAACTTTTAAATTAACTATTAGATACATCTATTAGTTGGAAAAATTAAACTTCAACTTCAACAGATATATAAACTTCAACTTCAACTTATAAGCAAAGATTCCACATTTAATTTAATGAAAAAGTAAGATGATTTATTGAATGATATGGAAAACTATAAGAAAATAAAAAGAGTTAGATATCAGCTAGTGTTAATATCCCAAAGTTGATTGATAAAATCTCATACATGTTTAATAACTCACAAATAAGATCTTTATAATAAAAATACAGATAAGATCTTTTTAGCATATAATAACTAGATATTTGTCCTGTGATATTACTAAACACACATTATCAGAATTTCAACTTTGGCTGTACCAGACTATATAGAAATCTTAATGCCAAGAGCATATTACACTGGTGCAATTTGATGACTGGCTCTCGTATGGCAATTATAATATAAAAATAACATAAAAGATTTATATAATTGTGTCATTCAGCAACAAACATCAAATTATTATATGCTAAAAAGATCTTATATGTATTTTTATTGAGGAGCAATAAAAGGAGCCCTATATTTCTGGTTATAGAGAACTCAAAATGTAACGTAACAATAGCAGCGTCGGGCGATGAACATGGACACTGAATCGATTAGATTGCACTATAGAGACCGTGTGTACGTGAACTCATTCACCTTAGACCTAGTTGTTTAACTCAACTTCCTTAAATCCTTCGTTATGTATTGGATCGAGGGAGAGCAAGTTTTGTTTATTTCACATTTCTATTTTATTTATTAAATTGATGGTTAGGAATGTTTGTGGAAAGTGTAGTTTTATTTGAAAATAATGTAAAATATTAGTTATTTGAATATTAGTTATTTTCAATATTATAATTAAGTATATAGTTTTGGAAAGTGTAGTTTTATTTGAAAATAATGTAAAATATATATTTGAGTATTTGTGTAAATTTTATAGGTTAAAGACAAAGAAACAAAATTAATTATATATTTTTATTAAAACATATTTTCTTTTTATGAGAGATTATCTTATCTATCTTAATATATATCTAGGAATTGCAAAAAGGAAAACAAATAAATTGTATTAAGCTGTAATTTCTTGGAGATGCAATGCCAACCATTAATCATAGAATGGTATCATCAATAAGTAACATC
>LPNX010298453.1:0-12111 GCA_001517045.1 Pseudotsuga menziesii
TGGAGTCACATAAGGATAAATGTATCACATGCTTTTGAGGAAAAAAATGTATTACATGCTAAGAGAATTTTATAGTTTTGCTGATGTAATGAAAAACCTAAGAAACAAAATGATAATAAATAAGCAGGGTGCTACTTCAGGGACTCCTTTTTAGCCTAGGCTATAGCAACATAGGAGGTTTCTCACACTAGATAAAAAGGGGGGATATAAATTCCCTGTGACATTGAAGACTAACAACTTTGTCGTTTCTATTGCTCCATTTTCTTCGTAAAGTGCTTGTAAAGTGCCTCAAAAGGAGGATGGGTGTGGTGGTTTTGAGACTTAGTGAATGATGCTTAGGTGGATCACCATGAGGAAGTGGCTAATGAATTAGAGCATGTATTTAATGTAGTTCGGATGAACGAAAGTGATCAGCTTTTTTTCCTAGAATTGGGCTAATACAGGGAAGGTTTTTCATTTACCATAAAATTAATTTGTTGCATTGAAGAATGGCATTAGTAACCCTAAAAATGATTTTTTGAAGCATGCAACCCAACCTTCAAAAATGATATTTAAAAGAGAAGGTCTCACATGGTTGTAGAGGTCCAACATGCCTATAATAGGATGAAAAAGGGTTGTTAATATGGAGAAAATGACACTGCCCACACCCCCCAAAAATAAACAGCAGCTCACTGATTTACAGTAGCAAGTTTTCTATCAGGTTCCAATTTTTAGTTTTGATTTGGTGTAAGGATTCATATAGGTAAATATTTCGATACCTTTGCCAGAATTGTGACAATTTCTCGGTCAAAAGGAGAAGGTGGCTAAGCTACTTGGTTTTGGGTGAACCTATTGATTCAACCGATGAGAATCTGCAGGTATACTTGGGCATGCAAAAAGAAGAGAGGATACCCCTTCCTTCTTTATTTCTCTTCTAGTTAATGATTTGTTGTTACATAACTGCAAGTTGGATTCTTGTGCTTTATCCAATGTTATGTCATTGGAAGTGATGAGGGAGTTTGGTTTCAAGATTTCTAGATCGTACAAGGATGTTCATGCTATGTATTTGAGGGAAGTTAAGCTATGAGGAGCATTGTCAAGGCTCTCAAAGTTGGTGTACATGTAATTCTAGATAGGATGTTAATGATGGATGTGGTGGTGGTTGATTGCCCAACCAAATGGGGTATGTTGTGGTATAAAAAAATGGGCTTCTCGTGTAGGAAGTAACATTCAAATGGATTAGTCATATACTAATATTTCGATGGGAGATGGTTTTGTGGTCATATTAAACTAAGAACAACAATGGTTGCACAATGTTGAAGATCCTAGATAGCTTGAGAATGCGCTTCTTTATGTCGAATTCGATTTGGGCACTTATGTGGTCATGGCTATCTACAAACCAGAAATAAAGGAGGTTTATTGTACAACAGAAAAGTGGTCAAATGGGCTTCGGAAGAAGTACTTGATGGTGCACATTCTAGGTATGGGGTGAGTGCAGTAGCAGTCTTCACTTCACTAGATGCTAAAATCTTTCCTCAACCTTTGATGTCTAGTCTAAAAAAATCTTCCTTACCTGAATCACAACTAATTCAGAGTTTTGAAAGAGTATTTTTAGAATATTTATACCCATTTTTATTGTTGTGTCCAATCCTAGGATCAAGGCCTCATATTAAGCCATGTTATGTGTACTAGCTCTTGGACCAGAGGGAGTAATCCTCAAATATTTCCTTTACTAAATATCATTCCCTGAATTCATTGACTAGTTCCTTTCCTTAATTCACTAAGTACTTCCCTTAATGACTAAGTTTTATACAAGCGGAGACGTGTATATAGACAGAGCTTCCCTGATGGATGTGAACGAGCTCATAAGACTACAAAGATAATAAAGATAGATGTAAGCATTGTAAATTAAGTAAGCTGATTTAAGGTCAAGCTTACTTAAAGACTTTGATAGCTTCGTCAAAAAATTCGCTACGAATGGAGCTTGGAGGATACTCAGTAATTGTGGCCTATGGGTTATGGTGGTCATTTAGATACATATCAATCCTCTATGAATTGTGGAGTGGTTTTTTATGCAAAACGAGAAAATTAGACTTGTATGTCATAATTTCACGTTGAAAAGGTGAAATGTCAGTGAAAAAATACTAATCGATAGGACAACCAAAATCAACAGCATGTTACTGATATTAATCATATTAAGCATAAAAGAAAGAAATATATATCGTTCAGAACCTATTCGCAGAAGGTTCTACGCCCAACCCCTATCATATTTAAATAATAATCCTTGCCACGATGGCTGATGACTTACCCGCATTTTGAAAATGGACTTAACCCAAAAAAACTGGGATTTGTGATAAAGAACACACATAATGCTACTGGGATTTACCCAGTAGCATTTCTGATAAAGAAGACATAAAATTTGAATTTGTGATAAAGAACACACATAATGCTACTGGGATTTACCCAGTAGCATTTCTGATAAAGAAGACATAAAATTTGAATTTGTGATAAAGAACACACATAATGCTACTGGGATTTACCCGTATTTTGAAAATGGACTTAACCCAAAAAAACTGAACAGATGTAGAGAAACTGAAAATCACAGAAAGCTGCACTTCATTGTGATCATATTGTGAGCCGGATTTAAACAAAGATTACCTGATCTCTCTACGAACTGTGTGTTCAAGCTGCTAGGGCCTCAACCTGAAAAGTCTTCATTAATATTGATTCTTGATCTGGAGTTGCATGGGGTTTGATCTACCACCGCGGGTTCTAGCTACTAGGGCCTCAAACTGGAAACCCCTGAACTACAAAGATGAATAAACTTGAAACAATCTTAGCCTGCAACTCCCAAATAACCTGAAGTTCCAAATTGAACCAGTAAGCTCGGAATAATCTTAACCTGCAACTCCCAAATAACCCAAAGTTCCAAATTGAACAGTATTCACCTCTGAAACTAGATTACATGATTATATAGGGCGAAATTCTTCCCAATACACTCCATTTCCACGATTTAGGGACGATTTTCTGCAAATATATTCTCGAAAGGGGAAATCGATGGGCGAAAATACCCTTGTTTTTGGATTTACAACCAAAATCGAAGGTGAAACTGCCAATAAAAATCTTCATAGCCATAAATCCCAGGCGAATAAGGTATTTTTAACAGATTCGAGTGATTTCTATGGGCGATGGGAACAAATTTTACAGGAATCAGGGAGGCGAAATAAGTTTTTTGGCCTCTCCCTCCGGAAATGAAGGGGGCTATTACCCTAATTACTATTATTTTTTATTTAAATTTTGAGCGAATTATTTAAAATTTCGAAAAAACTTTCTTTATAAAAAATCGCCCTCCAAATTTTCTAAGTGCCCCTAATTTCGCCCTTGTGCGAATATTCGCCCCTAAAATTAACCATGAGATACATACTTGATCTTGGTTCAGGTTTTGTAGCATGGTCATCAAAGAAGCAACCAATAGTAAGGATATCAGTAGTAGAGGTGGAATATGCTGCAACAACTTCAACAACTTGTCAATTAGTTTGGATGCAAATAATTCTTTCAGCTCTGCAACAAAATCAAGAAGAACCAACTAAGATTTTTTTATGACAACAAATCAGCAATTTCATTGTCAAAGAATTAAGTCTTTCATAAAAGAAGCAACCACACATATACCATATTGTTAAATGACAACTAATCTAATGTTTTTATGGGAGGTTTCTCATTACGGATGTTTACAGGAAGTTTCTCATAACGGGCATAACCAGCAATGGTTTACTCCTGTAACTAAACTCTTGAAGTATATAGTGCAAGGTTGGGATGCACGATGTAGAGAGTTATCTGTGAGGTTGAGACTGTCTTGTAATATCTCCTTCTCCATTAATGAGCTTCAATACTTTGCTCGTGGATGTTTCCCCTTTTGGGGTCTTACCACATGAAATGCTGGTGTTATGAATGTTGTTATTCATTGTCTGAGTTCAAATGTGTCTCTGTAATACAACAAGTGGTATCAGAGCTATCTGAAGAGGAGACCTTTGCTTCTTCCTGCATTTGCTGAAGAGTGTTGGAGAGACATCCATCTACTAGATTATGGACAAAAGCTAGACTGTGGAGAAAAGTAGTGAGGATTCGTTGCTGAATGTGAAGATTAAGGATCTTGTGTGAAGTGTGCAACCACTGTAGAATAATCTGTGAAGTTGAAGAGTCGCAGAGTCTCCTGGTTATAGAGAATTGTTTTCCTGCAAAGGATGTTAAATTTTCATATGCTTAACTAAGGCATTAGTATTTCATTTCATATTCATAACAAAAGCATATAAACAAGATCACTGAAAGATAGACAAGCACAACCATACAAAAGGAACACAAGGATTTATCCTGGGAAAACCCTAAAGGGAAAAACCCAGCAAAAGCTTCCTCAATATAGATGCCCCAAAAAGATAAAAGATAAAACCAGCAAGGAGATCAAAGCCTGATCCTCCTCCTTCTCTAGCTACTTCTCTTCTCCACTAATGCGCTACACAAGTGAGAGTGTGTGTGTCACAAATGAGGAGCACCTCACCTCTATTTATATTCATCCGTTCACTTGAATTAACTCATTTGACATGTAGGCTCGAGTTACACATGTAGGCTCAAGTAACCACACTGGGGTGCTAATGACCCACCTTTACAATTAGAGGGGACTACCTCATGACTCTTATTAGTTCTTTCGATTAGAAGCATCGGGGTACAAGATAATACAAGTGGTTCTCTCGGTAGGACCATCAGGGACCACAAAAGATACATATAGAATATTCTTCGAAGTTACAATATTTCAACACTCCCCCTTAACGAGAAGGGTATTCTACAAGAACAATAGTAGGAGAGAGATAGAGGACATCATCAGCATCATCAAGGTAACACATCTATAAATCATTGGAAGCTTTTCAACATTATGTAGTCTTCATATTCAATCTTCAGTATTCATCATCATCAATACTTTGATTGCTTCGATCAGCAACATCTTCAACACTTTGACCTTTCGATTAGCAACATCATCTTCAGCACTTCGACCTTTCGATCAGCAACATAATCTTCAACACTTTGACCTTTCGATTAGCAACATCATCTTCAGCACTTTTACCTTTCAATCAGCAGCATCATCTTCAGCACTTTGACCTTTCGATCAGTAACATCATCTTCAGCACTTTGACCTTTCGATTAGCAACATCATCTTCAACACTTTGGCCTTTCGATCAACAACAACATCATCATCATACTCTGATATTTTGATTAGAAACATCATCATGAAAACATCATCATCATCAAAACATCAACATCATCAAAACATCAACATCATCAAAACATCAACATCATCATCATCAAAACATCAACATCATCAAAACATCAACATCATCATCATCAAAATATCAACATCATCAAAACATCAACATCATCATCATCAAAATTATCCTTCCTTTCAGAATTATGGGATCAACATGTCTGTGGTACTCAAACGATCCTTCTTGTCGAAATTACGGGATTTAGGTCTTTACGAAGTTACTAATGATCCTTCCTTTTGGAATTACGGGATCAACACATCTGTGGAGCTCAGACGATCCTTCCTTTTGGAATTATGGGATCAATTCTTTATGGAGCTACTAACGATCCTTTCTTTCGGAATTACGGAATTTAGGTCTTTACAGAGTTACTAACGATCCTTCCTTTTGGAATTACGGGATCAACACATTTTTGGAACTCAGATAATCCTTCCTATTGGAATTACGAGATCAACACATCTGTGGAACTCAGACAATCCTTCCTGTTGGAATTATGGGATCAAGTCTTTATGGAGCTACCAACGATCCTTCCTTTCGGAATTACAGGATTTAGGTCTTGACGGAGTTACTAACAATCCTTCCTTTCCGAATTACAAGATTTAGGTCTTTACGGAGTTACTAACGATCCTTCCTTTCAGAATTATGGGATCAACACATATGTGGAACTCAGACAATCCTTCCTATTGGAATTACAAGATCAACACATCTGTGGAACTCAGATAATCCTTCCTATTGGAATTATGGGATCAAGTCAATGATCCTTCCTTTCGGAATTACGGGATTTAGGTCTTTAAGGAGTTACTAATGATCCTTCCTTTCAGAATTACGGGATCAACACAGATGTGGAACTCAAACAATCCTTCCTCTAGGAATTACGGGATCAACACACATTCTCGAGTACCAAAGTCACTAGATCCATTCTGAACCGAAGTTCAAGGATGATACAATCCTACCACATTCGCAGGGACCGAGATCTCCAGATACATTTTGAACCGAGGTTCAGGGATGATGCAATCCCACCACTTTCACGGGGGCCAAGACCTCCGGATACATTTTGAACCGAGGTTCAGGGATGATGCAATCCAACACTTTCACGGGGGTCGAGACCTCTGGATACATTTTGAACCGAGTTTTAGGGATGATGCAATCCACCACTTTCATGAGGGCCGAGACCTCCGGATACATTTTGAAGTGAATTTCAGGGATGATGCAATCCCACCACATTCACGAAGACCGAAGTCACCGGATCTATTTTGGATAGATGTCCCAGGATGATACAATCCCTCTTTATTCTCGAGGACCGACGTCACCGGATCACTTTTGGACAAATGTCCCAGGATGATACAATCCCTCTTCATTCTCGAGGACCGAAGTCGCCGAATCACTTTTGGACAGATGTCCCGAGATGATACAATCCCTCTTCATTCTCGAGAACCGAGGTCTCCAGATCACTTTAGGGAAAGTGCCCAGGGATGATACAGTCCCACTGCAACATCACTACTCCGCCTTTCGAGGAAGGTCTTTTCAAACAACACCAAGCTTGTCTCGAAAGTGTTTGAACTTTACTCAATACAGAGGCTTCATCAATACATCATCATTCAAACCATCATCATCTACATCTTCAGTATGTGAATACAGAACTATCACCATCTGTATCTCCAGTATGTGAATACTGAAAGCATCATCATCTATATCTTCAGTATAGAAATACGGAATCATCATCATCTGCATCTACAGTATGTAAATACTGAAACATAATCATCTGCATCTTATCTCGTATGTAGAAATACCGGATTTCTATGTGTTACAATCGAAACACAAGGTTCTCTGTTATCACAAATCTGATTATCACATAGAATCATTGTAGTATCCATCTTCAGGTCAAAGAGACCTGATATCAGTTTCTGAAGCCATATGAATTCACAACTTAGCAGAGCAATCTGCTATGTATTTTGCTTCAGCCATGCTACGAGAAGCACTAGACTGTTTCCTACTAAACCATGAACTCATAGCAAACCCCAAACAAAAGCATCTACCTAATCTGCTTTTCCCGTTTGAGATACTTCTAGCCCAATCTGCATCTATGTAGCCATACAATCTATACTTATATAAACCAAAGTCTGTAGTCCCTTTTATATATCTCATCACATGTTTTGCAGTTACTAGGTCGAAAACCGTCTTGGTTGAACAAGATATTGACTTAAGGTGTTCACAGCAAAACAAATGTCTGGTCTGGTATTTGTTAAGTACAACAATGACCCAATGATCTATCTATAATGAGTCACATCCACTAACTCTGATGAGTCATTAGCTAACAGCTTCAGGTTAGAGTTCATGGCTTTGCATTCCAACATATTGAATCTCTTCAATATCTCTACCACATACTTTCCCTGGTTGAGAAAGATTCCTTCTGAACTTTTCCATACTTCCAGACCTAGGAAATAATACATTAACCCAAGGTCTTTCATCTCAAATTCTTCTGCTAGTTTCTTCTTGCTTTCCATGATCTGTTTCTCATTCCCTGTCAAGAATAAGTCATCCACATATAATAACAGGATGACAGGTTCATCTTCTACAACCTTGAGATAAAGGTTAGGATCAGCTTTACCCATAATTGACAAGAAACTATCTATTCCTCCATACCAAGCTCTGGAAGCTTGCTTCAGGCCATAGAGGGCCTTCTTCATCTTGCATATGTGATTCCATCTATCTTCAACTTCAACTTCTTGTGACTATTCGATGTAAAACTCTTCCCCAATCATACCATTAAGGAAGGCCTGTCTTTACTTCATCATGGAAGCAACTACCATCATACTTCTGAAGGAAGTGTACCTTGCTTCCTGGAGTAAGTGTCTCTTCAGAATTAATTCCCTCTTTCTTGTAGAAACCTCTAGCAACATATTTTATCTTGAAAATCCATTTGTAAGATACCACATTCTTGATTTCTAGTTTGACTACATCATTCTAGTATTCTTTCATCATAACATCTTCCATTAGTTCTTCTTGTCAGAACATATCCTAGTCTTCTGTATTCAACCTAGAAGGTTGGAACCCACTTTACTCTTGGTAAAGTCTCGATCCATCAAGAAACTATCCATCATGTCATACCATGTCGAACTCAGATATCTTCTGTAGTCACTACCCCTGAAGTGGAGTATCATCTTCCCTCTTCATTCTGTACAGGTGGTTCTATGCTTGATATATACTGGTTAACAGAGTATGTCATGTCATAGTCTATTCTTTCTGAGCCAAATCATGAACCTTGTTTTGTACACTTGTTCTTGTAGATCCATATGGAAGATACTACATACTTCCCTTTATGTATTGAAACCATATCAAATGCATCATTCCTCATGATCAATTGTTACTCTTTGATCATAGCTTCTTTCATAGCATTCTTTTCTTCATCTCGAGTTATCTCTCGTACCCATGGTGGTCTTCATCCTTCGAGGTGGATCTACCGCTCTCTGAAGCTCTTTCTTCTGTCATGGTGTCTCTGACCCTGGGAGCTTCAGATTCATGTTTATTGGAGTGAATCTTGAATTGTCATCACTTGTTCTTCAGAACAAGTCTCATCCTTCTTTTCTTGTAGGAGGTTGTACAGGACCTTTCCTACAATTCAAATGCACCAGTTGCATGGTTAGAACTATTTCATAAAACATATGCATAACGATAAATTCGTATGCATCATGCAACTGTTTAGTTAATACACCATTCATCCATATCTCACAGAAACTTTTCTAGATGCCTTCCATCTCTACCATGATATCATTGAGATTTGTGCACTAATCCAATATGTCAACAAAAAGGTTTCATTCTAGATAACTAGCAATGGAGAGACGTATAGCACCATGAGCTACTTGCCGATCACATGCATATTAGTAGTATACTGTCATTAATGAAAACAATCTATCATGCATAACACATCAACTAAATCAAATGCATAACAAAACAATATCATGCAAAGACAATTGAATACTTATCTTTTATTCGTTTCATGGGTAGAATCCTTCTTGATCCTTCTACTTCATCATCTTCTTCATTCATGACATCATCATTTCTTATCCAAATGATAATATGGATAGGAGGTTCTTCAAGAGTTGAATTCTTCACATTCCTCGTCGCTTGAGGGATCTTCTTTGAATGGTGAGAGCTTGATCTCAATTGCTCCCATCTTCTTCTTCTCTTCTTATGAGTTGAGCTTCTTCTTCTTCCCAAAGTCTATTGAAAGTAATTACTTCCTTCTGGCACACATTTCTCAAATGAATGAATTCTATGATCCTGGGAGACCTTTCAAGGTGGCTATCTCCACTTCTGCATTCTCCACTTCTTCTTCTACTGCTTCAAGATGTTCTGCATTCTGGATCTTCACATTCTTCAATTGTTTTCTCAAAGCCGTCTTCTGATTTATGTTCTTATATTCAAATAGCTTGATCAAGTAATCAAACATCTTTGGTGTCTTTATGGAAGACACTTGTGGTACAAGTTGATCCATGATTGAATCAACAATGATCTTCTTGGCCTTGATCAAGTTCTTCTTGTGTAAGGCTTTGAGCCTCATCTCCTTCGGGAACTGGAACCTCTCTACTCATGAAGGTGTCCAATTCATTTTCTTCAGACATATCAAATACTTCCATGCTTAGAAGTTTTCAAATTTACCAAGCTTATCATCAAGCTGATGTGATATATCACTTTAAAATGAGAATCTTAAATGCAAATAGCAAAAGATTAGATCTTACCGATTTGAGGTGTCCGTCCTACTTCCGGAGCTAGCTGATCTAGGGTTTGTCAAAGAAACCCTAATTTTCAAAACTTGGAATCTTTTAGATCTTATTGGATAGAAATATATATCTCTTCAAATGGAGTTGTCCAATGTACTCCTTTTCTAAAAACAGTGGAGGGAAGCTCCCGGAACAGGAAGCCCTAGTTTTCCAATTTCTTCTGCAGAAATGCATGTCACTGTTTCTGTGATATATTTGAAATAACTTCTCCTATGAATCTAAAATTTCGCACTGAGGTAACCTAGCATTTAAATGATCCAACAACACAGTTTTTATCATAATTGGTTTCACCAATTGGGATTTATGATCTTTTTCCCAAGGTGACCTGTTATAGGACTGTTCAGAATAACAAAGTTGTACGGCATGCCACGTGTCACTGTTTCATCTTCTAGTTCTGAAATTCATACCATAGTAAGTATAGTATGTTATATTTCTTGAACATCTTCAGGAATTCCATTTGGACCTCTTTATCCCAATATATTTCGATTATCCCCAGGTGTCCTATTTAGGGATGAATTCTGGAAGAGGCTGGAACCCTAACTTGGAGGGATCATATCTCCCAGAAGATAGCGAATATGAGCCTAAATTTTGGACAAAGTGTACATCAAGATTTTATCTTCAGCCTTTGCACTTTTCAGCTCCTGAGCCTTCGCCAATATCATAATATAGCGAAAGTACCAAAACTTAGCAGTTTTAGTATTTAGGGTTTTTCTAGCTTGGGGTCAAACTAGGGTTTGACTTTCCCGGAGTTTCACCCAACCAAAAATATTGATCTAGGTCTCTAAACTTTGATTTTGATGAGGAGAGAAATCCTATGCTGGGATCACTCAAAAATTCCTCTTCTGCAAGAAGCCCTAATTTCCCGCACCGAAAAATGAAAATGCTCGGAATCGAATTCCACTTCGACAGAAAGATGCACCCTTCAATGGAGAGTCAACCAAGCCTTCTTTTGCTGATAGATTGTGGAGAGAGAACCAAAACATAAGAATCCCTAGCTTCTATATCTGCACAATGTCTTCTTTCAAGGTGGCTCTAATACCATGTTAAATTTTCATATGCTTAACTAAGACATTAGTATTTCATTTCATATTCATAACAAAAGCATATAAACAGGATCACTGAAAGATAGACAAGCACAACCATACAAAAGGAACACAAGGATTTATCCTGGGAAAACCCTAAAGGGAAAAACCCAACAAAAGCTTCCTCAATATAGATGCCCCAAAAAGATAAAAGATAAAACCAGCAAGGAGATCAAAGCCTGATCCTCCTCCTTCTCCAGCTACTTCTCTTCTCCACTAATGCACTACACAAGTGAGAGTGTGTGTGTCACAAATGAGGAGCACCACACCTCTATTTATATTCATCTGTTCAATTGAATTAACTCTTTCGACATGTAGGCTCGAGTTAAATCATGTAGCCTTGAGTTACACATGTAGGCTCAAGTAACCACACTGGGGTGCTAATGACCCACCTTTACAATTAGAGGGGACTACCTCATGAATCCTATTAGTTCTTTCGATTAGAAGTATCGGGGTACAAGATAATACAAGTGGTTCTCCCGGTAGGACCATCAGGGACCACAAAAGATACATATAGAATATTCTTAGAAGTTACAATATTTCAACAAAGGACCATTGCTCCAGCTGTGTGGAGGTTATGCAGCATTTGTTGCTGCAATTGATGCCATGATTCTACCTTCCTAGAAGAATCGTTTGGAAATAAAGTCACATTACTGTTTGAACATGTGAACCATTGCAGCCTAGAAGAATCTGCGTGTGGAAGATTTATTGTCTGCGTTTTTTGTCTGCATAGTAATTGTCTGTGTGGAAGAATTGCAGCTCAATGGAAAGATCCATGGGGAGCTGCGTTGTTGGATGCTGGAAAAGAAGGAATTAGTGCAAGAGATAAAATGTGATTCGCCAACTAGTTGAAGTTGTTGCTGCGTTTGGAGAACGATAAAAATTTTGTCGGATATAAGTTTGGGTTTGGATATATATTTCCCAAAAAAAATTTGAATATATGTATTTGCAATAAAATAA